>OY992897.1:59387283-59544783 GCA_963921405.1 Cepaea hortensis | reverse complement strand
ATGTGTGAGTGTGTGGGGGGGGGGGGGGGGAAGAGAAAGTGGGTGTCAGAGAGAGTGAATGTGTGTGTGCGCACGTGCATGCGTGTGGGTGGAGACAGTGATTGAGCGAGAAATGGTGAGGGAATGTGTCAGTGCATGCATTCGTACGTGTATGTGTGAGAGTGAGTGAGGGAGTGTGTGCGTGCGTGCATTCATGTGTATGTGTGAGAGAGTGTGATTGAGAGAGTGTGAACGATTGTGTGTGAGAGAGTGAGAGAGTAAGTGAGTGAATGAGTGAGGAGTGAATGAGTGAGAGAGTGTGTGTGAGTGAGTGAATGAGTGTTAGAGTGTGTGTGTGTGAGTGAGAGAGAGAGAGAGAGAGAGAGAGAGAGAGAGAGTAAAAGAGTGAGTGTGCTAGGGTAAGTGAAACATTGAGTGATAGCGTGAGGTTGTGTGTCTGTCTGTGTATGAGTGAGAGAGAGAGAGTAAAAGAGTTAGAGATAAAGTGAATGAAGATTGACAGAGTGAATGAATGGGGGAAATAGTGAGTGTGTGTGAGAGAGAGAGAGAGAGAGAGAGAGAGAGAGAGAGAGCGAACGAGAAAGAGAGTGAGACAGTCGGAGAGTTGATGTGTTAGTGTGTGTGTGGGAGCGCGCGCATGCGTGTGAGTGTGTATATATGAAAGAATACAGAGAGACAGAGAGAGAGAGAGAGACAGAGAGAGAGAGAGAGAGAGAGAGAGAGAGAGAGAGAGAGAGAGCTGAACAGATGCATGTCATGTAATACGCATGTTATGTAACACTCGAATCCATATGTTTGTGTATTCTCATCTGTCATATTATCAGTTAAATACCATTTGATTTGATCATGTATAATGTAAACTCATGTACATTACTGTAGTTTGAGTGAGAGACAGAATGAGTGAGCGTGAGAGTGAATGTGTGTGTGTGTGTGTGTGTGTGTGTGTGTGTGTGTGTGTGTGCATCACTATTTTTACTTCACACACTGTTTATGTACACATTTTTCTCCATGTTTAACATTTTTATGAGACTGCTCACGACAATTGTCAGTGTATGTGTGTGAGTAAAGTGTGGGAGTTTGTTCATACTAGTTTCAATGCTCACGTGAGGCATTTTGTATGTGTCTAGATGTGAGGATGTGTGAGTGTGTGTGGAGGATGTGTGTGAGTGTGGGGATATGTGTGGGTGGGGGAATGTGGGTGGGGTATGCGTTTGGATGGGTTTGGGTGTGTGGGTGTTGGTGGGTAGTGATATTTGTGGGTGTTGGTGGGTAGTGATATTTGTGGGTGTTGGTGGGATGTGTGGATGGATGTGTGGGGGTGAAAGTAGGGGTGTGGGAATGGGTGTGTGGGATGTGTGTGTGGGAGATGTGTGCGTGGATGGAGAATGTGTGGGTGGGGGTGTGTGAGTGGCTTAGGGATGTGTAGGTGGGTGAGGGATGTATATGTGTCGGGGTGGGATGCGTGAGGGGGTGGAGGACTGTGTGAGTAGGGGTATTGTGATCGAGAGATGGGTGGGTGTGGGTACGTAGTGGAGGATGTGTGCGCGAGTGAGTGTGTGTTGATGGATGGGTGGGAAATGCATGTGTGGGTGGGGAGAGGTGCGTGGTGTGTTGGTTGCGGATATTGTGTGGGTGGGGTATGTGTGTGTGGGTGGGGGTATGTTGGGTGGATGGGTCAGGGTATCTGTGTGGGTGTGGGTGGGAATATTGTGTGGTATGTGGGTGGGGATATGTGTGTGGTGTGTAGGTGGGGATGCATGGTGGTATATAGGTGTGGGATGTGTTGGTGAGGGATATGTGTGCGGTGTGTGGGTGTGTGTGCGGTGTATGGGTTGGGAATATTGCGTGGTAGAGGATGTATGTGATGTGCGGGTGGGGGTGTGTGTGCTGTGGGATTGGTTTAGGGCATGTGTGGGTGGGTGGAGGATGTACGTGTGGGTGGTGGGGTGTGTGAGAGTGGATTGGGGATGCATAGGTTGTTAGGAAGATGTGTGTGTGTCGGGGTAGGGAGATGTCAGTTGGTGGGAATGTGTGTGTGTGGTTTGTGGATGTGCGATGTGTGGGTTGGTGGGGGGTGTGTTTGCGTGGGTGGGAAATATGTGGTCGAGGAGATGTGGCTGGGGGATTGGTGGTTGGAGGTGTGGGTGGGGGAGAGGATGTGTGGGTTAGGATGTGTATGTGGGTGGGCGTGTGATGTATGTGTTGGTGGGGGATGTTTGTGGGTGCCGAATGTGTTTTGGTTGGGGGAACAGGTGAGGGCAGTGTGTGTGAGTGGGGGATGTGCAGGAGGAGGATGGGTTGATTGGTGGGGTATGTATGTGTCCCTGGGTGTGTGTGTGGGTGGGGTCATGCATGGGTAGATGGGAGATGGGCCTCATAACATGGTAATTTGTCTTGATTATGTTTACAACATTCATTTCACAATGTTTATCTTTCTTCCTATGTAAATGTATAATGCTCTTGATGAACGAAAGACGAGTGATTGGAAGGGCCGAATGTAAGACGGGCCTGCGTGCCCAATTTGTTACCCTTTGAAAATAAAGTTGATTTGATAAAGTTGATTTCTCCTTCTGTGAGCGCCAAATAATACTATGATCGCATTCCGGCACGAACCTAAGGCCTATCCACGTCAATATGGAAGCACTATACTCGAGTTTCGCTCTCGTTTGAGCTCGTCAGTAGTGCATATCCCTGACCGGATCCGGAAACAAGCCCCGGATCACGCGTGTGAAGCGGGTGTGTAACCACGCGGCACACACTGGACACGCCAAATTATCACACCAGAATACCACAACGTTACCCATCGTAGGCCATGCTCAAGATTGCCCAATCGCCGCGACTGACGTCCGTCAATCGATGTGGACCCGAACGATCAGGACTTCTCACTGGCAAGGAACACCAGGCCTCCTAAATTCAGTGAGCAACGATCAAATTGATTATTTGGTTGTTTCGGGATTTGAAATTTAAATATTGAGCACAACCCACTACTGGCAACGCCGATCGCATTCCGGCACGAACCTAAGGCCTATCCACGTCATTATGGAAGCACTATACTCGAGTTTCGCTCTCGTTTGAGCTCGTCAGTAGTGCATATCCCTGACCGGATCCGGAAACAAGCCCCGGATCACGCGTGTGAAGCGGGTGTGTAACCACGCGGCACACACTGGACACGCCAAATTATCACACCAGAATACCACAACGTTACCCATCGTAGGCCATGCTCAAGACTGCCCAATCGCCGCGACTGACGTCCGTCAATCGATGTGGACCCGAACGATCAGGACTTCTCACTGGCAAGGAACACCAGGCCCCCTAAGGACGTCAGTCGCGGCGATTGGGCAATCTTGAGCATGGCCTACGATGGGTAACGTTGTGGTATTCTGGTGTGATAATTTGGCGTGTCCAGTGTGTGCCGCGTGGTTACACACCCGCTTCACACGCGTGATCCGGGGGTTGTTTCCGGATCCGGTCAGGGATATGCACTACTGACGAGCTCAAACGAGAGCGAAACTCGAGTATAGTGCTTCCATATTGACGTGGATAGGCCTTAGGTTCGTGCCGGAATGCGATCAGCGTTGCCAGTAGTGGGTTGTGCTCAATATTTAATTTTCAAATCCTGGAACAACCAAATAATCAAATAATACTATGTGTGTTTATTTATGTAATTGTCTTAGTGGCCTCAACGGTCCCCCATCCCCCACCCTCCCTCTCCCCCATTGATTTCTATCTGTAAGTAGACATGTGACTCAAAATAAATAAGTAACACACATTGCATCAAAACAACGCTATTGCCATTGCCAAGGTCAACAACACGTCATTGTGTGTTTGTGTACTCCTGACGCGATCAAGAGATAATGCGCAACAACAACACGCTTGCCTGCCGACATGGTGGCCATATGTTCGAACCCCTCTTCTCTTCATCATCATGTACCATGCTGGTAAGTGTGGGCGGTCATGTTTTGCCAACTTACGCGATCACCAGGGTGGTGGCCTAACTCTGTGTTCTTGTCTCGACCTTGCCATGCGGCCAAGCTATTCAATTATTTATATGTGTGTGTAGGGGATGTATGTGTGGAGGGAGTGTGTAGGGGGATGTGTGTGTGGGTTGGGGGATGGGTGGGTGGGGGATGTGTGTATGGGTGGGGGTGAGGGTGTGAGTGAGGGATGTGCCGGTAGGTGGGGGTGTATGGGTGGGTGGGAAGGGATGTGTGGTGGGTGGGGTATCTGTGTGGGTGAAGGATGTGTGTGTGTGGGGATGTTTGGGTGGATGGTAGGAAGTATGTGGCTGTTGGTGGGTGGGGGGTTGTGTGGGTTGGTGGGTGTGGATTGTGTATGTGGGTGGGTTGGTGCGTGGTGTGTTGATTGGTGGGTTGTGTGTGTGGGTGGGTGGAGGATGTGTGGTTGGGGGATGAGTGTTTCCTTGGGTAGTTGGAGGTGTGTGGATATGGGTGGGTGGATGTGTGTTGGCTGGGGGATGGGTGTGTTTGTAGGGAGATGTGTGTGTGTGGGGATGTGTGTTAATAGGGAAGGGTGGGTTGGTGGGGGTGTGTGTGGGTGGGTTGTGTGTGGGGAGATGTGTGTGGGTGGGTGGAGGATGTGTATGGGTGGGTGGGGTGTGTATGTGGGAGGATGGGGGTGGGTGGGGAGTGTGTGTGGGTGGGGGATGTGTGTGGGTGGATGGAGGGTGTGTGTGTATGGGTGGGCGATATGTGTAGGTGGGTGATATGTGTGGGTGGGTGAGGTGTGTGTGGGTGGGTGGGTGGAGTTGTGTGTGGGTAGATGGGGTTGTGTGTGGGTCTGTGGTGGTGTATGTGTGTGGGAGGGGGATGTGTGTGGGGGGTGAGGGATGTGTCTCATAACATTGTAATATGCATTGCTTATGTTTACAACATTCATTTGACAATGTATTTTCCTATGTGAATGTATCATGCACTATTAATGAATGAAAGATGAGTGATTGGAAGAGCCGAATGTAAGACGGGCCTGCGTGCCTAATTTGTAACCCTTTTAAAATAAAGTTGAATTGAATTGAATTGAAATTTATTTCAGTGCCTTCCCCTTGTTCTTCCCCCCCCCCCCCAGTTTTACCAGCTGTCACCAAGTTCTGTAGGTTATATCTTCTCATAACAATTGTAACTGTCAACGTCTAATTTCTAGAATCAGTTTACTGTTTTCATATGCTTCTTGTAGGCCTTAACTTATCAAGTGCCACGGATGATTAATTGTCTTAAACGACTTCCCGAATCTGCCATGGGCTTATATATCGCCGAAATGTTGTCACTGCGTTATAATACAGTATGTCTGCTACCATGTTAACAACTTTTAAGCTATAACTGCCACACACACCTGCTTCCCATTGTTTTCTTTCATTTTTATTTAGCCCAAACCTACTTTTTATTTGGCACATAATCTGTAAATAATTGTTTGTCCCCCCCCCCTTTTTTTTGCATGTTCATGATATTCTTTGCATGTTTCTTTGATACCACATTTCCACTGCCATTAGATGCCCCCCCCCCCCCCTCGCTTATCTGCTCATTGTCCACTTTCTAGGATGAAACAAAAGTTGTGGCCACTGAGACAGTTACATAAATAAACACACATAGTATTGTTTGGTGCTCACAGATGGAAAAGAAGGAAGTAGAGACTAGAGTACGCACAAGACAACATACAATTTGAAAGCTATAGTTACCGACCGGAATTCGAACCTCAACGGGTTCCCCAATTGATTTTCTGTGTAATACGTGTACAACATTAGAACCGACAAATCATTTCTCTTCTTTAAATCGTTGTTAATATACTCGACACAGCATTACGGTTCGATGTATTTGTGTGTTTGTTATTTGACCTATACTGGTTTGATATAAATTATGAGACCTATGGTGCTATCTCAATGGTTTGATGCGAATTCTGTCTGTATCCCATAGTTGTAGGTTCATGTGTATGATAGACGTGACTAATGAAGACACTGTTTGTTTGAAGTGTCTAGTTGGTCATGCGTCGAAGTACACTTGTTCGTGCAGCGAGGCGCTGTCGCCATTTGGAGGTGACAGGTTCGAATCCCGTTCGGTAACTATAGCTTTCAAATTTTATGTTATCTAGTGCGTTCTCTAGTCTCTACTTCCTTCTTCTCCTTCTGTAAGCACCAAACAATACCATGTGTGTTTATTGAGGTACTTGTAATGTACTTCCCAAGTCAAGGACGAGAAATCAACATTTTAGTTCAACTGTCCATTGTAGTAACATCAGATGGAAGATGCACAACAGAGATTAAGAGCATAATAGGGCAAGCAAAGGCTGCATTAAAAAAAAGAAATGAAGAATATCTTATGCAATAAGTCGCTATCATTGAATGTAAGAAAGAGAGTGCTTAAGAGCTATATGGAACCTGTTTTACTGTATGGCTGTGAATCTTGGAATATAAATGAACAAATTAGGAAGAGATTGGAAGCAGCAGAGATGTGGTTCCTTAGACGAATGTTGCGAATTCCTTGGACTTCCAAAGTAACTAACTAAGAATGCCTTAAAGAGGCTGGCGAAAATAGAACATTATATACAATAATAAGAAAGAGACAAACAGCTTTTTTGGTCATGTGATGAGAAGAGAGGCGTTGGGGAACATCGTGACAACTGGAAAGATCGAGGGGAAGAGAGGCAGAGGCAGACCACGAGAAATGATGCTGGATGGATTGCGGCGGTGGCACGGAGGAATATCAACAACAGAGTTGATCCAGAAAACCAAAGACAGAGATCTGTGGAGAGTCGTGAACGCCTACGCCAGCCGGCACGGCACTTGATGATGATGTCCGTTGTAGGAGTTGAACCTGCTACCTCGTCATCGAGTTACTAGTTTAGGACTGCCTTTTTTGTGTCCAACCTCCCTCACCCCTCCTGTCCGTCTTTCCACCTTTGCTTGTCTGATGTCATAGGTCTCATCATGTTAGACATGTTTCGCTACATATATATAAATATAGATGTTGAACGGGTATAGAGGGAGAATGCAACCTTTTCTACTGACCTATGCACCTCACACCAGTTGGATGTTTCGCCGGCTTTTCACACAGCTGCTTGTTGTTCGTGATATCTTTTCAATAAAGCCAATCAACTGTGCTGGCGACACCACACCTCTCATGAAGCTGCCGAAATATCTAATGTTGAACACAAAGGTATAACTGCCGTCTATGAACTAAGTCTGCATTGTCTTCACTTCCCGTCCCGTCCTTCTTCGTTTCTCTTTGTCCCGTCCCCCCCCCCCCCACACACACACACACACTCACACACACACACACACACACACACACACGCACGCGCGCACACACACACGCACGCGCGCACACACACACACACACCCACCCACGCACGCACGCACGCACGCACGCACGCACGCACGGCAGACATACAGACAGACAAACAGACAGACGTTTGGTAGGTCATGAAAGAATAAAGTGCCATACACGCAAGTCCAGGTCCTCTGGGCCCTATAAAGGTTTTGTATCTATCCGAGCCAGGCTAGTGTACCGGCTGTTTTCTCCCAACCTGGTTCCAAGTAATATCTCCACGCTGGAGGTCCCGGGTTCAAGCCCCGGTGATGCCGGGATTTTTTCTCGTGGACTTCTAGTAATAAATTTCCCCTGGTCTCTGGGTAGTGAGATCGGACGCCCGTGTGTATTGTTGCGCACGTAAAAAATCCCTTGGCAGTTGGAAATCGAAAAAGAGTAGCCTAACGGCGCTGCCCGGGCAAAATTTCGAGTTAAAAATCTACCCAAAGTATTTCAGGATCCTCGGCGGTGCTACGGAGTTCGTGCACTAAGCTGAGTTTCTCCAGACTCAGGTTTGAGTTAGGAGGAGAACGGAGCACTTATGGGTTGCACCCGTGTGCCGTGATGTTGATGCATCTACTAAACTCTACTAAAACATCTCCACGAGGATTGGGTAACAGAGCTCTCCTTCCCCTCTCCAAGCCCAGCAAATAGCGGGGTGTGCAAAACTGGCACTGGAACTTGATATCTGCGAAGAGGCATCTTGGTGTGTAACTAGGTCATGATTCAACACAGTTTATAAATAAACACATTGGCGCTCATTAGTAGCGGAAAGAAGCAGGGATTAGAGGATGCAATAGACAACATAGCAACTGAAAGTTATAGTTACCGACCGGGATTCGAACCTGTCAACTCCAAATGACGACAGCACCTCGCTGCAGGAATAAGTGGACTAAGGGGCATGACCAACTAGACACCCTTAAAAAAACGTGTCTTCGTTAGCCAGGTCTATCATCCACATGAACCCACAACTACGGAAACTGGACAGAATTTGTAATTAGCCATTGAAATAGCGCCATATGTTTCAGAATTTTATATTAAACTAACCTAGGTCAAATAACAAACATACAAACACATCGGACCGCAATGGTAATGCTGTTTCCAGTATAGTAGTTGGCTGCATATCCTTTACGGACATAGCAGTCAACCTCAGCATTTTTGGCTGTTTGAGTTTGTGATTCCTGGGCAAGTTTTACGTTCAGTGGTTATAGTAACGAACATGTAAACAAGAGAACTGATTCGTTGGTTCCAATGTTGTACACGTATTACAATAAATATCAATTGGGAAGCCCCTTGAGACCGCTAAGACAGATCATAAATAAACAGACATGTATTGATTGCCATTAATAAAAGTAGAAGAAATAAGTAGGGATTAGAGGACGCATTAGACAACATAAAAACTGAATGTTATCGTAAGACAGGAATTAAGTCTAGGTTGGTCATGTGAACTCATGTGTCCTCCTTTTAGGGAATTTCATCGTCAACAGATTCCAGAGACAAACAGACAGACAAAAGCCTTGTTGTTTGTAACATTGAAGGAACAGTTCACACACACACAGCCAGCAGGGGTGTCCGAGTGGCGCAGCGTCTGTCGCTATCTGTGTACTCGGGTGCTGGAGTGGCGCTCTTGTTGGCACAGTTCACAGAAGCTCATTACTTCAACAAGCTTGTCTACCATCTTGAACAAGGCACAACTATACTCGAGCCGATCAAGGTACCCCCCGCCCCACGTATAAACAGCGTTATGTATGTTTATAATATAACACGTGATTGACGACAAAGTTATGAATCACTTACAGACTTGGCGAGAAACAAATTAATTGGTCAAGAAGGGCAACGTTGTTGGCACTTTTTGAACCAATGCCAGCCCTGGAAGGGGGCTAAGAAACGGAGTAATGAGCAGTTGAACATGGGGATAGGGGTTGGGGGAGAGTTCAGGTTAGGGTCTCGAGGAAACATCACGGGTCAAGGACTGATATGACTCGACGCTTTGTGTGATTGTCGGAATCTGCTGTATTAGGTGTGTACATGACGCCATAACAACAAACATAACGGCATCCTTCACTATGCTACTTATTGGATATAGCGGTGTAGCCTGGACTGTGGTTTGCAGGAGCGACTCTGCTGACACGGATATCTACCCTTAAGTTGCCAACTCCAAGAAGAACAAAGGTATGTGCCAGTTTTACTGATTTCAGTCAATCACTCAATCAGGTGCCGTCTTCACAATGAAGGTTGACTGCAATGGATCTCCAACGCTGTCTATCTCTCACCCTGACTGTACATTCTGTCAGATTGATGTTCGTCCATCTCTTGATGTTATCTTCTCACTTGTATCGTTGTCTACCTCTTGCTCACTTGCCTTCAACCTTGCTCTCCAGTATGGCTTTTATAAGAGTGTTTTATCTTTTAACGTGGCCGGAATATTTCACTTGCCTCATATTTTCTTCTTTCATCAACTGTCTTTTCATTCCCAGTTTTTCTAGAACCTCTGTATTTGATTGTTTTGGTGTCCATGAAATACGACACATTCTTCTGCATATCCACATCTCCAGGACCTCTAATCAACTTTCTAATTGCTTGCTCAATGTGCAGGCTTCCGTGCCATGTAGTAGTGTTGAATATACATATACTGATTCAGTGCCAAACAAAAAGTAAAGCTGGACCACACATGGGACAATCAAATGAACAAGCGTTATCATGTAAATTCCCGTTCACTGAACATTGAAATTGTGGAAGACACCCCGAAACAAAACAAATAACACAATGACCGCAGTATGGCGATATATCGTCATTTTGTCCAAATGTAAACAATATAAAATGACACAAAGTGGTGCAGCTTTACATAACAGAGTTACGACACATACAGAACGTTGCGGCGGTTAGCCTTCATCAGCAAACAAACACATTCACAAACACAACATACAGTCAAGGAGAACTCCTGTGACTACATTAGAAGGTGATGACAGGACGAGAGGAACAAATACATGGAAAAATAGAAGCAATGGAGAGAAAATGAGAATTGAGAAAAAATTTAATTGAAAAGAATGTTAGTTGAAGAAAATGTTTAATAGAAAAACTGTTAATAGAGAAAAACACTGCATACTCACCTCACGTACGGATCTGAAATGACTACGAAACTCTCGGGTGTAGTTGTATTCGGTGCTGGATGTTACGGTTCAGTGAGCACATAGAAAGAAGTGGGCGAGGTAGGAGGCGTGTAAAATTGACCAAGACCCCATTGTGTTATTTAAGGTCTGGGTGGACTGGTGTGCATGAACACGCGTACATGCATAGACACACTTCAACAGACAACATGCTAGTGTATGTGGACATATGCACAGTATATGCAAGAAGAGAGAGAGAGAGAGAGAGAGAGAGAGAGAGAGAGAGAGAGAGAGAGGGGGGGGGAGAGAGAGAGAGGAGAGCGAGAGAGAGACAGACAGAGAGAGACAGAGAGAGACAGAGAGAGACAGAGAGAGGAAAAGTGCCTGCGACATACCACATGGGGCATACTGTACCCTACGAAATAGTCAGTATGGTTGCTTGTCATACAACGCGCTTCAGGAGCCCCTCGCCCAGTGCTCGAGTTGTTGGGGCTGTGTAAGATCCAACCACTGGCTCTCTCTCCCTCTCTCTCTATCTCTCTCTCCCTCTCTCTCCCTCTCTCTCTTCCTCTCTCTCCCCCCCTCTCTCCCTCCCTTTCGCTCTCTCTCTCACTCTCTCTCCCTCTCTCTCTCCCCTTACATCTGGCTTCTCTGTGCATACCTTCTTCACGTGCATTGCCAGTGGTTGGATCTTACACAGCCCCAACAACTCGAGCACTGGGCGAGGGGCTCCTGAAGCGCGTTGTATGACAAGCAACCATACTGACTATTTCGTAGGGTACAGTATGCCCCATGTGGTATGTCGCAGGCACTTTTCCTCTCTCTGTCTCTCTCTGTCTCTCTCTGTCTGTCTTTCTCTCTCGCTCTCCTCTCTCTCTCTCCCCCTCTCTCCCCCTCTCTCTCTCTCTCTCTCTCTCTCTCTCTCTCTCTCTCTCTCTCTCTCTTCTTGCATATACTGTGCATATGTCCACATACACTAGCATGTTGTCTGTTGAAGTGTGTCTATGTATGTACGCGTGTTCATGCACACCAGTCCACCCAGACCTTAAATAACACAATGGGGTCTTGGTCAATTTTACACGCCTCCTACCCCGCCCACTTCTTTCTATGTGCTCACTGAACCGTAACATCCAGCACCGAATACAACTACACCCGAGAGTTTCGTAGTCATTTCAGATCCGTACGTGAGGTGAGTATGCAGTGTTTTTCTCTATTAACAGTTTTTCTATTAAACATTTTCTTCAACTAACATTCTTTTCAATTAAAATTTTTCTCAATTCTCATTTTCTCTCCATTGCTTCTATTTTTCCATGCATTTGTTCCTCTCGTCCTGTCATCACCTTCTAATGTAGTCACAGGAGTTCTCCTTGACTGTATGTTGTGTTTGTGAATGTGTTTGTTTGCTGATGAAGGCTAACCGCCGCAACGTTCTGTATGTGTCGTAACTCTGTTATGTAAAGCTGCACCACTTTGTGTCATTTTATATTGTTTACACTTTCACAGCTTTACCGCAGTTCCACCTAATTTTATTCATACTTTTGTCCAAATGGGAGGTCACATTTGCTGATATATTATCCTTCGCCACTGAATCAGTTAATATTCTTTCTGTGTAACTCCCTAATCATCATCATGTGCCCCGCCGAAGGGCGTTCAAGTCTCCCCACAGATCTCGATCGTTGATTCCCTGGACAGATTCTGCCATTGATATTCCCACATGATATTCCCATAGTCTTCGGGCTTCAAGGCTCAGTTCTGCCAGCCTCTGCCGCTCCTATAGCAGATCTTTCCAGACGTTACGATATTCCCTAGTACCTCTTTTATCTTTAAATGACCAAAGAAAACTGTCTCCTTAGTATAGTTGTGTATGTGTCATACTTTCACCTCCAGGTATTCGTTGTTAGTTAGACTGGTGGTCCAAGGTAGTCATCCATCTTTCCTTGCTTTAGTATAGTTGTGTATGTGTCCTACTTTCATCTCCAGGCATTCGTTGTTAGTTAAACTGGTAGTCCAAGGTAGCCTTCCATCTTTCCTTGCTTCCTTATGTATATTAAACTGCGATGTGACGAATTAGTTGCGGACGCGATTCGCCATCCCGTATACCGCATAGAGACACAGCTGTAGGCGATGTTTTCATACAGTGGTATGAGCGTCGGACGTTGAGAAAGTAATGGCAAGCTACTGAACGCAAACTTGCCTTGTACATCACATACAGTCAGAACATGGCTGGGTTTCCTGCGAAGGTTTGTAAAGGACATTCAACTAACTTCTTTATGAACATTAGGCCAACAATGTTTCATCATATCGTTGTTTGTGACCACTGTATGAAATATTGATCTCCTCATATTGTTGTTTGTGACCGATGTTTGAAATATTGATATCATCATATGGTTGTTTGTGACTACTGTATGAAATATTGATCTCCTCATATTGTTGTTTGTGACCGATGTTTGAAATATTGATATCATTATATTGTTGTTTGTGACAAATGTTTGAAATATTGATGTCATCATATCGTTGTTTGTGACAAATGTTTGAAATATTGGTATCATCATATTGTTGTTTGTGACAAATGTTTGAAATATTGATATCATCAGATTGTTGTTTGTGACAAATGTTTGAAATATTGATATCGTCATATTGTTGTTTGTGGCAAATGTTTGAAATATTGATATCATCATATCGTTGTGTGTGACAAATGTTTGAAATATTGATGTCATCATATTGTTGTTTGTGACAAATGTTTGAAATATTGATATCGTCATATTGTTGTTTGTGACAAATGTTTGAAATATTGATATCATCATATCGTTGTTTGTGACACATGTTTGAAATATTGATGTCATCATATTGTTGTTTGTGACAAATGTTTGAAATATTGATATCATCATATCGTTGTTTGTGACAAATGTTTGAAATATTGATGTCATCATATCGTTGTTTGTGACAAATGTTTGAAATATTGATATCATCATATTGTTGTTTGTGACAAATGTTTGAAATATTGATGTCATCATATTGCTGTTTGTGACAACTGTTTGAAATATTGATGTCATCATATCGTTGTTTGTGACAAATGTTTGAAATATTGATATCATCATATCGTTGTTTGTGACAAATGTTTGAAATATTGATGTCATCATATCGTTGTTTGTGACAAATGTTTGAAATATTGATGTCATCATATCGTTGTTTGTGACCACTGTATGAAATATTGATGTCATCATATCGTTGTTTGTGACAAATGTTTGAAATATTGATGTCATCATATCGTTGTTTGTGACAAATGTTTGAAATATTGATGTCATCATATCGTTGTTTGTGACAAATGTTTGAAATATTGATGTCATCATATCGTTGTTTGTGACCGCTGTATGAAATATTGATCTCCTCATATTGTTGGTTGTGACAGCTATATAAAATATTGATTTCCTCATATTGTTATTTGTCACACCTGTATGAAATATTGATCTCCTCATATTGTTGGTTGTGACAGCTGTATAAAATATTGATCTCCTCATATTGTTGATTGTGACCGCTGTATAAAATATTGATCTCCTCTTATTGTTGTTTGTGACCCATGTTTGAAATATTGATATCATCATATTGTTGTTTGTGACCGATGTATGAAATATTGATATCATCATGTAGTTGTTGTGACATCTGTATAAAATATTGATCTCATCATATCGTTATTTGTAACAGCTGTGAAATATTGATTTCATCATATCGTTGTTTGTGACGGCTATAAAATATCGATCTCATCACATTGTAGTGTGTGGCAGCCGTAAAATATTGATCTCATCATACTGTTGTTTGTGACAGCCGTAAAATATTGATGTCATTATATTGATGTTTGTGAAAGCCGTAAAATATTGATTTCATCATACTGATGTTTGTGAAAGCCGTAAAACATTGATTTCATCATGCTGATATTTGTGACAGCCCTAATATTGATCTCATCATATCGTTATTTATGTCAACATCATCCGATTTCCGTGTTAATGTCTTGTTGTGTTCTTAATCTGGCTTGTATTTATTTTATCGACTCAGATACTTCATGAGCACGACAGATTGACACAAGATTCAACACTCTGCCACAGAAATTTCGTGAGCAAGACAAGACTGCCACAAGGTTGAACCCCCTGTAAGATTATAACTCATCATTCAAAATGGCCACACTTGCACTTCCGGTGAACATCATCTACACACTGGGCTGTGCCTTCGTGTCCCTCATTGTCCTCTTTCTCAACCCGATCATCATCAGCGTCATTTACAACAATCACCACTTGAGGAAACAGCCCAGTATTATCTACATTGTCAACTTGGCCCTGGTCGACTTGTGTTTTGCGGCCGTCACCTTGACAACAACCTTGTTCCGCTTCCTGCACTTAATGGCGATTTACCCACTGTGCCTACTGCTCCACCTGTACCTGCCGCTCGGTTTGATTACTGCATCGTTATTGTTGATGTTTACTAATTCCGTGGATAGGTTCATCTTCATCCGGATGTCGCTAAAATATCACTCAATTATGAATTCCAGAATTGCTAAGCGTGTGGCCATAGGGATATGGACTTATTCCGCGGCGTTTCCGCTGTTGCCAAACGTCATCTGTGACCACTTTTGGGAGTACGAGACGTGTGCGGAGATGACATCCACCCAGACGTACAGATACTTGCACATCCCTCTACAAGCCACATTCTTCACTACAATCGTTTTCACCGTTCTAATGTTTATTTCTGTCTTCCGAGTGGTGAAGAACAGTCGCAAGTTACGTCACGTACCAACAAGGTCTTCGTCCATGGACAGTTTGTCAACAATGATGTCTTCGCCAACCCTGAACACATCAACCCCGTCGCTGCCTCCGATACAAGAGCTGATCCCGTACGAACACGAGCAGAGCTTGGACGCCGTTTCCCCCACAGAGATACCTTGTGATGACTCGCATTTAAGGCGGAGACGTCTGTTCTCTGAAAGTGGACGATGTTGTTTGCCCAGGACAGGAGAGGCCATTTCCACAAACTTCTGTTTGACAGCAGCTACGGAC
This sequence comes from Cepaea hortensis, assembly GCA_963921405.1. Lineage (NCBI taxonomy): Eukaryota > Metazoa > Mollusca > Gastropoda > Stylommatophora > Helicidae > Cepaea > Cepaea hortensis. The sequence continues at coordinate 59,529,315 of OY992897.1, read as the reverse complement.
GACATTTCGGTACATGCCTGTTTGCCAGGAGCTAGTGATGCCAGTTCGGTACATGACAGCTTGCCAGGAACTAGACATGCCATCTCGGTACATGCCTGTTTGCTAGGAGCTAGACATGCCATCTCGGTACATGACTGCTTGCCAGGAGCTAGAGATGCCAGCTCGGTGCATGACAGCTTTTCAGGTACCAGTGATGCCATCTCAGTACATACCAGGCTGCAGACAGGAAACATGCTGCCAGACTTAATCGTGTCGCAGCTGTGGTGGGATAATGCAACAGAAAAGTGCCAAGAAGATGCCGGCACTTCAGCGACTGATGCAGCCAGTGACAGTAAGTTGCCCGACATGAGCAGTGATTTCAGAAATAAAATTGTTCAGAGAGTTTATGTCACGAGAAAGATTTCTGTAGCTAGGACCCTGTCAGTGACCCCTGACCTTGTCACCGATTCACCCAATGTGCTCACTGAGTCAGCTGATGGGGTCATAGAGTCATCCGATGTGCTCACTGAGTCAGCTGATGGGGTCATAGAGTCATCCGATGTGCTCACTGAGTCAGCTGACAGGCTCTCTGAGTCACGCGACGAGATCTGCAGCTGTGTAATTAGAACAGCCCGTGCTGATGAACCTGATCCGGGAGGTTTTGTGGTTGAAGGAGCAAAAAAGCTCGATTCAGACACTTCCTTGATCGCCAAGACTACAAATGAAACCACAGCTTCAGACATGTCTGGACCAACTAGTCTTGCTACATTACAACCCGCCGCGCCGGATTTCAACCACCAACATGGCTTCCTGCCATCAATCAACCTGAACTGGAAAATCTCAAAGCCAAGAAGAAGACACGAGCATTCTCTAAAATGGAACAAGAAAGGCAGTAAAAGGCAACTTGTTCCGACGAACAATACATTCTTCAAAAGTCAAGGCTACAAGATCGAGCCTGCTAACTCGATAAATAGTTACCGACTGAAGATGAAGTCGACGCTTCCGAGAGAACCCCTAGAAATGTTGAACTTCAAACTGGAGAAGTGGGGCTCGAACGATAAGATCACAAACTCTGACCTGCCTGAGAATGAGACTTGTTTCTCTGCCACTGTCACCACCACACAGTTGTCATTCAGACGTGATCTGACATTAGACCGCCGCCAACCGACAAATATACTCACGGGAACACGCAAAAACATGCTGCACCTCAGCGTCGTCCCTTCTTTGAGAGCCCGCAGGAGGAGTTTGAGCACCAGTGACAACTCGTCCACTGTCAGCATAGAATCTAGCTCCTCCTACAGTCACGTGACCACGGAATCGACGGTCACCAGTGAAGGGACAGCTACAGGCCTTCAAAGACCGTTCAACAGTTCCACGAGCTACATGCATGCAACAGACGTCAGTCGTCAGGATCTCCGAACTTCAGCGGCACAGAAGAAAGTCATCAGCTATTTCTCTGATCCCGGTCATGACATAAATCAGTGGCGACCCCACAGTCTAGACCTGCCGCAAAGATCTAGACTTCTGTCTGTTCGAGCTGACTCGAGATTGTCCACTCGACGCCCGCCACTTCTTCGCAGGGTGTCTTCCAACAGTCACAACCACAACAACTCTTTAGACAGCCCGCGACTACCTCTCACCCCATCACGAAGGACATACAGTCGCAGCATCTCCACACTCACAACATCATCCACATCCAGCATCCCATTCGGAGCGTCCTCCTACTCGGGCCGGGACATCCGAACACTGAAGATATTGTTCCTCATGTTCTGTGTCTACATCATGCTGTGGCTGCCGGCCTTCGTCATCCAGGTTCTCCGCTACTTCGACTACGACATCAGTATCGAGCTCACCCTGCTGGTGTACACACTGGGTATCTCCAACTCGGTGTTCAACTTTTTCGTGTACCCAATGAGGATCCCCAAACTTCGGGTCAGTTTCCAGAAACTGTTCAAATCTGCCATGGCAGACGCCCGGAGAAGCCTGCACAGATGTACTTCTGTGGTCACGTGGAGATAATGTCTGGACGCCTCAGAAATATTTATCCCACTTTATGGTAGAGCAGAAGAAAGGTGTTTATGCTAATTTTTGACCAAACGTTAGCTGGCAGATGCGTTTGGTGACTTCACTTGTGGTCTGTCAGTCTGCGGGCACACGTCGCATCGAAAACCACCATAGATAATCTTCACCTTGGATGGTCATATAGAGTGGAAGACACTGTGGGTAAGATGGTTAGAGTGAAAGACACTGTGGGTAACATGGTTAGAGTGGAAGACATTGTGGGAAGATGGTTAGAGTGGAAGACACTGTGGGCAAGATGGTTAGAGTGGAAGACATGGTGGGTACGATGGTTAGATAGAGTGGAAGACACTTTAAGTAAGATGGTTAGATAGAGTGGAAGACACTGTTGGTAAGATGATTAGAGGGGAAGACACTGTTGGTAAGATGGTTAGAGTGGAAGACACTGTGGGTAAGATGGTTAGAGTGGAAGACGCTGTGGGTAAAATGGTTAGAGTGGAAGACCCTGTGGGTAAGATGGTTAGAGTGGAAGACGCTGTGGGTAAAATGGTTAGAGTGGAAGACACTGTCGATAAGATGATTAGAGTGGAAGACACGGTGGGTAAGATGGTTACAGTGGAAGACACGGTGGGTAAGATGGTTAGAGTGGAAGACACGGTGGGGAAAATGGTTTGAGTGGAAGACACTGTATGTAAGATAGTTAAAAAGAGTGGAAGACTGTGAGTAAGATGGTTAGAGCTGAAGCCACTGCCAGTAAGATGGTTAGAGTGGAAGACACAGTGGGTAAGATGGTTAGATTGGAAGACACTGTGGGTAAGATGGATAGAGTGGAAGACAGGGTGGGTAAGATGGTTAGAGTGGAAGACACGGTGGGTAAGGTGGTTAGAGTGGGAGACACTGTGAGTAAGATGGTTAGAGTGGAAGACACTGTGAGTAAGATGGTTAGAGTGAAAGACACTGTGAGTAAGATGGTTAGAGTGGATAACACGGTGCGTAAGATGGTTAGAGTGGAAGGCACTGTGCGTAAGATGGTTAGAGTGGAAGATACGGTGGGTAAGATGGTTAGAGTGGAAGACACTGTGAGTAAGATAGTTAGAGTGGAAGACACGGTGTGTAAGATGGTTAAAGTGGAAGACACGGTGGGTAAGATGGTTAGAGTGGGAGACACTGTGGGTAAGATTCTTAGAGTAGAAGACACGGTGTGTAAGATGGTTAAAGTGGAAGACACGGTGGATAAGATGGTTAGAGTGGGAGACACTGTGGGTAAGATTCTTAGAGTAGAAGACACGGTGGGTAAGATGGTTAGAGTGGAAGACACAGTGGGTAAGATGGTTAGAGTGGAAGACACGGTGGGTAAGATGGTTAGAGTGGAAGACACGGTGGGTAAGATGGTTAGAGTGAAAGACACAGTGGGTAAGATGGTTACAGTGGAAGACACTGTGAGTAAGATGATTAGAGTGGAAGACACAGTGGGTAAGATGGTTATAGTGGAAGGCACAGTGTGTAAGATGGTTAGAGTGGAAGACACTGTAAGTAAGTTGGTTAGAGTGAAAGACACGGCGGGTAAGATGGTTATAGTGGAAGACACGGTGGGTATGATGATTAGAGTGGAAGACACGGTGGGTAAGACGGTTAGAGTGGAAGACACGGTGGGTAAGATGGTTAGAGTGGAAGACACAGTGGGTAAGATGGTTATAGTGGAAGACACAGTATGTAAGATGGTTAGAGTCGAAGACACTGTAAGTAAGATGGTTAGAGTGGAAGACACGGTGTGTAAGATGGTTAGAGTGGAAGACACAGTGGGTAATATGGTTAGAGTGGAAGGCACTGTTGGTAAGATGGTTAGAGTGGAAGACATGGTGTGTAAGATGGTTAGAGTGGAAGACACGGTGGGTAATATGGTTAGAGTGGAAGACACTGTGGGTAAGATGGTTAGAGTGGAAGACATTGTGGGTAAGACGGTTAGAGTTGAAGACACAGTGGGTGAGATGGCTAGAGTGGAAGACACGGTGAGTAAGGTGGTTAGAGTGGGAGACACTGTGAGTAAGATGGTTAGAGTGGAAGACATTGTGAGTAAGATGGTTAGAGTGAAAGACACTGTGAGTAAGATAGTTAGAGTGGAAGCCACTGTGGGTAAGATGGTTAGAGTGGAAGACACTGTGAGTAAGATAGTTAGAGTGGAAGACGCTGTGGGTAAAATGGTTAGAGTGGAAGACACTGTCGATAAGATGATTAGAGTGGAAGACACGGTGGGTAAGATGGTTACAGTGGAAGACACGGTGGGTAAGATGGTTAGAGTGGAAGACACGGTGGGTAAAATGGTTAGAGTGGAAGACACTGTATGTAAGATAGTTAAAAAGAGTGGAAGACTGTGAGTAAGATGGTTAGAGTGGAAGTCAGTGTCAGTAAGATGGTTAGAGTGGAAGACACAGTGGGTAAGATGGTTAGATTGGAAGACACTGTGGGTAAGATGAATAGAGTGGAAGACAGGGTGGGTAAGATGGTTAGAGTGGAAGACACTGTGGGTAAAATGGTTAGAGTGGAAGACACTGTGGGTAAGATGGTTAGAGTGGAAGACACGGTGGGTAAGGTGGTTAGAGTGGGAGACACTGTGAGTAATATGGTTAGAGTGGAAGACACTGTGAGTAAGATGGTTAGAGTGAAAGACACTGTGAGTAAGATGGTTAGAGTGGAAGACACGGTGGGTAAGATGATTAAAGTGGAAGACACGGTGGGTAAGATGGTTACAGTGGAAGACACGGTGGGTAAGATGGTTAGAGTGGAAGACACGGTGTGTAAAATGGTTAGAGTGGAAGACACTGTCAGTAAGATAGTTAAAAAGAGTGGAAGACTGTGAGTAAGATGTTTAGAGTGGAAGACACTGTCAGTAAGATGGTTAGAGTGGAAAACACAGTGGGTAAGATGGTTAGATTGGAAGACACTGTGGGTAAGATGGATAGAGTGGAAGACAGGGTGGGTAAGATGGTTAGAGTGGAAGACACTGTGGGTAAGATGGTTAGAGTGGAAGACACTGTTAGTAAGATGGTTAGAGTGTAAGACACGGTGGGTAAGGTGGTTAGAGTGGGAGACACTGTGAGTAAGATGGTTAGAGTGGAAGACACTGTGAGTAAGATGGTTAGAGTGAAAGACACTGTGAGTAAGATGGTTAGAGTGGAAGACACGGTGGGTAAGGTGGTTAGAGTGGAAGACATGGTGGGTAAGATGGTTAGACTGGAAGATACTGTGAGTAAGATGGTTAGAGTGGAAGATACTGTGCGTAAGATGGTTAGAGTGGATAACACGGTGGGTAAGATGGTTAGAGTGGAAGACACTGTGCATAAGATGGTTAGAGTGGAAGACACTGTGCGTAAGATGGTTAGAGGGGAAGACACGGTGGGTAAGATGGTTAGAGTGGAAGACACTGTGAGTAAGATGATTAGAGTGGAAGACACAGTGGGTAAGATGGTTATAGTGGAACACACAGTGTGTAAGATGGTTAGAGTGGAAGACACTGTAAGTAAGTTGGTTAGAGTGAAAGACACGGCGGGTAAGATGGTTATAGTGGAAGACACGGTGGGTATGATGATTAGAGTGGAAGACACGGTGGGTAAGATGGTTAGAGTGGAAGACATGGTGGGTAAGATGGTTAGAGTGGAAGACACAGTGGGTAAGATGGTTATAGTGGAAGATACGGTGGGTATGATGATTAGAGTGGAAGACACGGTGGGTAAGATGGTTAGAGTGGAAGACACTGTGGGTAAGATGGTTAGAGTGGAAGACACGGTGGGTAAGATGGATAGAGTGGAAAACACTGTAAGTAAGATGGTTAGAGTCGAAGACACTGTAAGTAAGATGGTTAGAGTGGAAGACACGGTGTGTAAGATGGTTAGAGTGGAAGACACAGTGGGTAATATGGTTAGAGTGGAAGACACTGTGGGTAAGATGGTTAGAGTGGAAGACATGATGGGTAAGATGGTTAGAGTGGAAGACACAGTGGTTAATATGGTTAGAGTGGAAGACACGGTGGGTGAGATGGTTAGAGTGGAAGACATTGTGGGTAAGACGGTTAGAGTTGAAGACACAGTGGGTGAGATGGCTAGAGTGGAAGACACGGTGAGTAAGGTGGTTAGAGTGGGAGACACTGTGAGTAAGATGGTTAGAGTGGAAGACACTGTGAGTAAGATGGTTAGAGTGAAAGACACTGTGAGTAAGATAGTTAGAGTGGAAGCCACTGTGGGTAAGATGATTAGAGTGGAAGACACGGTGGGTAAGATGGTTAGAGTGGAAGACACGGTGGGTAAGATGGTTAGAGTGGAAGACACAGTGGGTAAGATGGTTATAGTGGAAGACACAGTGTGTAAGATGGTTAGAGTGGAAGACACTGTAACTAAGTTGGTTAGAGTGAAAGACACGGCGGGTAAGATGGTTATAGTGGAAGATACGGTGGGTATGATGATTAGAGTGGAAGACACGGTGGGTAAGATGGTTAGAGTGGAAGACACTGTGGGTAAGATGGTTAGAGTGGAAGACACGGTGGGTAAGATGGATAGAGTGGAAAACACTGTAAGTAAGATGGTTAGAGTCGAAGACACTGTAAGTAAGATGGTTAGAGTGGAAGACACGGTGTGTAAGATGGTTAGAGTGGAAGACACAGTGGGTAATATGGTTAGAGTGGAAGACACTGTGGGTAAGATGGTTAGAGTGGAAGACATGGTGTGTAAGATGGTTAGAGTGGAAGACACAGTGGGTAATATGGTTAGAGTGGAAGACACGGTGGGTAAGATGGTTGAGTGGAAGACATTGTGGGTAAGACGGTTAGAGTTGAAGACACAGTGGGTGAGATGGCTAGAGTGGAAGACACGGTGAGTAAGGTGGTTAGAGTGGGAGACACTGTGAGTAAGATGGTTAGAGTGGAAGACACTGTGAGTAAGATGGTTAGAGTGAAAGACACTGTGAGTAAGATAGTTAGAGTGGAAGCCACTGTGGGTAAGATGGTTAGAGTGGAAGACACTGTGAGTAAGATAGTTAGAGTGGAAGACGCTGTTGGTAAAATGGTTAGAGTGGAAGACATTGTCAATAAGATGATTAGAGTGGAAGACACGGTGGGTAAGATGGTTACAGTGGAAGACACGGTGGGTAAGATGGTTAGAGTGGAAGACACGGTGGGTAAAATGGTTAGAGTGGAAGACACTGTATGTAAGATAGTTAAAAAGAGTGGAAGAATGTGAGTAAGATGGTTAGAGTGGAAGTCAGTGTCAGTAAGATGGTTAGAGTGGAAGACACAGTGGGTAAGATGGTTAGATTGGAAGACACTGTGGGTAAGATGAATAGAGTGGAAGACAGGGTGGGTAAGATGGTTAGAGTGGAAGACACTGTGGGTAAAATGGTTAGAGTGGAAGACACTGTGGGTAAGATGGTTAGAGTGGAAGACACGGTGGGTAAGGTGGTTAGAGTGGGAGACACTGTGAGTAAGATGGTTAGAGTGGAAGACACTGTGAGTAAGATGGTTAGAGTGGAAGACAAGGTGGGTAAGATGATTAAAGTGGAAGACACGGTGGGTAAGATGGTTACAGTGGAAGACACGGTGGGTAAGATGGTTAGAGTGGAAGACACGGTGTGTAAAATGGTTAGAGTGGAAGACACTGTCAGTAAGATAGTTAAAAAGAGTGGAAGACTGTGAGTAAGATGTTTAGAGTGGAAGACACTGTCAGTAAGATGGTTAGAGTGGAAAACACAGTGGGTAAGATGGTTAGATTGGAAGACACTGTGGGTAAGATGGATAGAGTGGAAGACAGGGTGGGTAAGATGGTTAGAGTGGAAGACACTGTGGGTAAGATGGTTAGAGTGGAAGACACTGTTAGTAAGATGGTTAGAGTGTAAGACACGGTGGGTAAGGTGGTTAGAGTGGGAGACACTGTGAGTAAGATGGTTAGAGTGGAAGACACTGTGAGTAAGATGGTTAGAGTGAAAGACACTGTGAGTAAGATGGTTAGAGTGGAAGACACGGTGGGTAAGATGGTTAGAGTGGAAGACACGGTGGGTAAGATGGTTAGACTGGAAGATACTGTGAGTAAGATGGTTAGAGTGGAAGACACTGTGCGTAAGATGGTTAGAGTGGGTAACACGGTGGGTAAGATGGTTAGAGTGGAAGACACTGTGCATAAGATGGTTAGAGTGGAAGACACTGTGCGTAAGATGGTTAGAGGGGAAGACACGGTGGGTAAGATGGTTAGAGTGGAAGACACTGTGAGTAAGATGGTTAAAGTGGAAGACACGATGTGTAAAATTGTTAGAGTGGAAGACACGGTGGGTAAGATGTTTAGATACCACAGAAGACACTGTATTTAAGGTGGTTAGAGTGGAAGACACCGTGAGTATCAAGTAACATCATTATTAAACTGTGAACAGGAATAATCACTGCACACATCTGGCCTGTAACACTATACGGTTAAGAAACTTGGAATCTAAACAACAGAGATGACACGAAACTTGGACTACAAACAACCAAGATGACACGAAACTTGGACTACAAACAACAGAGATGACACTAAACTTGGACTACAAACAACGGAGATGACACGAAACTTGGAATCTAAACAACAGAGATGACACGAAACTTGGACTACAAACAACAGAGATGACACGAAACTTAGACTACTAACAACGGAGATGACACGAAACTTGGAATCTAAACAACAGAGATGACACGGAACTTGGACTCCAAATAAACAACAGAGATGACATGAAACTTGGACTACAAACAACAGAGATGACACGAAACGTGGACTACAAATAAACAACAGAGATGACATGAAACTTGGAATACAAACAACAGAGATGACACGAAACTTGGAATACAAACAACAGAGATGACACGAAACTTGGACTACAAACAACAGTGGAAGACACTGTAAGTAAAGTGACACTTCCACTCTAACACGAAACTTGGACTACAAACAACAGAGATGACACGAAACTTGGACTACAAACAAAAGAGATGACACGAAACTTGGAATACAAACAACAGAGATGACACGAAACTTGGACTACAAACAACAGAGATGACACGAAACTTGGACTACAAACAGCAGAAATGACACGAAACTTGGACTACAAATAAACAACAGAGATGACACGAAACTTTGACTACAAACAAAAGAGATGACACGAAACTTGGACTACAAACAAAAGAGATGACACGAAACTTGGACTCCAAATAAACAACAGAGATGACACGAAACTTGGACTCCAAATAAACAACAGAGATGACACGAAACTTGGACTACAAACAAAAGAGATGACACGAAACTTGGACTCCAAATAAACAACAGAGATGAACGAAACTTGGACTCCAAATAAACAACAGAGATGACACGAAACTTGGACTCCGAATAAACAACAGAGATGACACAAAACTTGGACTCCAAATAAGCAACAGAGATGACACGAAACTTGGACTCCAAATAAACAACAGAGATGACACGAAACTTGGACTCCAAATAAACAACAGAGATGACCCGAAACTTGGACTCCAAATAAACAACAGAGATGACCAGAACTGGGAAGCTGTTGGCCATATGATGTTACCTTAGGATGCACAGAACAAGCTGGACAGAAGCGGTATCAAATGAAAACATTCTCATAAGTATTGGAGACTATTATTGTTTGATTTGACTTTTAAAAATATGGTCCTGACACCAAATGTCCGCTGCGTCTTAAAAGTTATAAAATGATCCATTAGTTTACTTACTATTTGTTTTAAACATTGTGTCTTGTATTGTGTTTTAATGTATCGTGGTCTGCGTTATTTGATTGTGTCTCGCACTATGTTATTTGATTGTGCCGTGTGCTGTGTTATTTGATTGTGCCGTGTGCTGTGTTATTTGATTGTGCCGTGTGCTGTGTTATTTGATTGTGCCTTGTACTGTGTTATTTGATTGTGTCTTGTACTATGTTATTTGATTGTGCCGTGTGCTGTGTTATTTGATTGTGCCGTGTGCTGTGTTATTTGATTGTGCCGTGTGCTGTGTTATTTGATTGTGCCTTGTACTGTGTTATTTGATTGTGTCTTGTACTATGTTATTTGATTGTGCCGTGTGCTGTGTTATTTGATTGTGCCGTGTGCTGTGTTATTTGATTGTGCCGTGTGCTGTGTTATTTGATTGTGCCTTGTACTGTGTTATTTGATTGTGTCTTGTACTATGTTATTTGATTGTGCCGTGTGCTGTGTTATTTGATTGTGCCGTGTGCTGTGTTATTTGATTGTGCCGTGTGCTGTGTTATTTGATTGTGCCTTGTACTGTGTTATTTGATTGTGTCTTGTACTATGTTATTTGATTGTGCCGTGTGCTGTGTTATTTGATTGTGTCTTGTGCTGTGTTATTTGATTGTGCCGTGTGCTGTGTTATTTGATTGTGTCTTGTACTGTGTTATTTGATTGTGTCTTGTACTATGTTATTTGATTGTGCCGTGTGCTGTGTTATTTGATTGTGTCTTGTGCTGTGTTATTTGATTGTGCCGTGTGCTGTGTTATTTGATTGTGTCTTGTACTATGTTATTTGATTGTGCCGTGTGCTGTGTTATTTGATTGTGTCTTGTACTATGTTATTTGATTGTGTCTTGTACTATGTTATTTGATTGTGCCGTGTGCTGTGTTATTTTATTGTGTCTTGTACTATCTTATTTGATTGTGCCGTGTGCTGTGTTATTTGATTGTGTCTTGTACTATGTTATTTGATTGTGTCTTGTACTGTGTTATTTGATTGTGTCTTGTACTATGTTATTTGATTGTGTCTTGTACTGTGTTATTTGATTGTGTCTTGTACTGTGTTATTTGATTGTGTCTTGTACTGTGTTATTTGATTGTGTCTTGTACTGTGTTATTTGATTGTGCCGTGTGCTGTGTTATTTGATTGTGTCTTGTACTATGTTATTTGATTATGTCTTGTACTATGTTATTTGATTGTGTCTTGTACTGTGTTATTTGATTGTGCCGTGTGCTGTGTTATTTGATTGTGTCTTGTACTATGTTATTTGATTGTGTCTTGTACTATGTTATTTGATTGTGCCGTGTGCTGTGTTATTTGATTGTGCCGTGTGCTGTGTTATTTGATTGTGCCGTGTGCTGTGTTATTTGATTGTGTCTTGTACTATGTTATTTGATTGTGTCTTGTACTGTGTTATTTGATTGTGCCGTGTGCTGTGTTATTTGATTGTGCCGTGTGCTGTGTTATTTGATTGTGCCGTGTGCTGTGTTATTTGATTGTGTCTTGTACTATGTTATTTGATTATGCCGTGTGCTGTGTTATTTGATTGTGCCGTGTGCTGTGTTATTTGATTGTGCCGTGTGCTGTGTTATTTGATTGTGCCGTGTGCTGTGTTATTTGATTGTGCCGTGTGCTGTGTTATTTGATTGTGTCTTGTACTATGTTATTTGATTGTGTCTTGTACTATGTTATTTGATTGTGTCTTGTACTATGTTATTTGATTGTGCTGTGTGCTGTGTTATTTGATTGTGCCGTGTGCTGTGTTATTTGATTGTGCCGTGTACTATGTTATTTGATTGTGCCGTGTGCTGTGTTATTTGATTGTGCCGTGTGCTGTGTTATTTGATTGTGTCTTGTACTATGTTATTTGATTATGCCGTGTGCTGTGTTATTTGATTGTGCCGTGTGCTGTGTTATTTGATTGTGCCGTGTGCTGTGTTATTTGATTGTGCCGTGTGCTGTGTTATTTGATTGTGTCTTGTACTATGTTATTTGATTGTGTCTTGTACTATGTTATTTGATTGTGTCTTGAACTGTGTTATTTGATTGTGCCGTGTGCTGTGTTATTTGATTGTGCCGTGTACTATGTTATTTGATTGTGCCGTGTGCTGTGTTATTTGATTGTGCCGTGTGCTGTGTTATTTGATTGTGTCTTGTACTATGTTATTTGATTGTGTCTTGTACTGTGTTATTTGATTGTGCCGTGTGCTGTGTTATTTGATTGTGCCGTGTGCTGTGTTATTTGATTGTGCCGTGTGCTGTGTTATTTGATTGTGTCTTGTACTATGTTATTTGATTATGCCGTGTGCTGTGTTATTTGATTGTGCCGTGTGCTGTGTTATTTGATTGTGCCGTGCGCTGTGTTATTTGATTGTGCCGTGTGCTGTGTTATTTGATTGTGCCGTGTGCTGTGTTATTTGATTGTGTCTTGTACTATGTTATTTGATTGTGTCTTGTACTATGTTATTTGATTGTGTCTTGTACTATGTTATTTGATTGTGCTGTGTGCTGTGTTATTTGATTGTGCCGTGTGCTGTGTTATTTGATTGTGCCGTGTACTATGTTATTTGATTGTGCCGTGTGCTGTGTTATTTGATTGTGCCGTGTGCTGTGTTATTTGATTGTGTCTTGTACTGTGTTATTTGATTGTGCCGTGTGCTGTGTTATTTGATTGTGTCTTGTACTATGTTATTTGATTGTGCCGTGTGCTGTGTTATTTGATTGTGCCGTGTGCTGTGTTATTTGATTGTGTCTTGTACTATGTTATTTGATTGTGCCGTGTGCTGTGTTATTTGATTGTGCCGTGTGCTGTGTTATTTGATTGTGTCTTGTACTATGTTATTTGATTGTGCCCTGTACTGTGTTATTTGATTGTGTCTTGTACTATGTTATTTTATTGTGTCTTGTACTGTGTTATTTGATTGTGTCTTGTACTATGTTATTTGATTGTGCCTTGTACTGTGTTATTTGATTGTGTCTTGTACTATGTTATTTGACTGTGCCGTGTACTATGATATTTGATTGTGCCGTGTGCTGTGTTATTTGATTGTGTCTTGTGCTGTGTTATTTGATTGTGCCGTGTGCTGTGTTATTTGATTGTGTCTTGTCCTGTGTTATTTGATTGTGCCGTGTGGTGTGTTATTTGATTGTGTCTTGTGCTGTGTTATTTGATTGTGCCGTGTGCTGTGTTATTTGATTGTGTCTTGTACTATGTTATTTGATTGTGCCATGTGCTGTGTTATTTGATTGTGTCTTGTACTATGTTATTTGATTGTGTCTTGTACTATGTTATTTGATTGTGCCGTGTGCTGTGTTATTTGATTGTGTCTTGTACTATCTTATTTGATTGTGCCGTGTGCTGTGTTATTTGATTGTGTCTTGTACTATGTTATTTGATTGTGTCTTGTACTGTGTTATTTGATTGTGTCTTGTACTATGTTATTTGATTGTGTCTTGTACTGTATTATTTGATTGTGTCTTGTACTGTGTTATTTGATTGTGTCTTGTACTGTGTTATTTGATTGTGTCTTGTACTGTGTTATTTGATTGTGAAGTGTGCTGTGTTATTTGATTGTGTCTTGTACTATGTTATTTGATTATGTCTTGTACTATGTTATTTGATTGTGCCGTGTGCTGTGTTATTTGATTGTGCCATGTGCTGTGTTATTTGATTGTGTCTTGTACTATGTTATTAGATTGTGTCTTGTACTGTGTTATTTGATTGTGCCGTGTGCTGTGTTATTTGATTGTGCCGTGTGCTGTGTTATTTGATTGTGCCGTGTGCTGTGGTATTTGATTGTGTCTTGTACTGTTATTTGATTATGCCGTGTGCTGTGTTATTTGATTGTGCCGTGTGCTGTGTTATTTGATTGCGCCGTGTGCTGTGTTATTTGATTGTGCCGTGTGCTGTGTTATTTGATTGTGCCGTGTGCTGTGTTATTTGATTGTGTCTTGTACTATGTTATTTGATTGTGTCTTGTACTATGTTATTTGATTGTGTCTTGTACTATATTATTTGATTGTGCTGTGTGCTGTGTTATTTGATTGTGCCGTGTGCTGTGTTATTTGATTGTGCCGTGTACTATGTTATTTGATTGTGCCGTGTGCTGTGTTATTTGATTGTGCCGTGTGCTGTGTTATTTGATTGTGTCTTGTACTATGTTATTTGATTGTGCCGTGTGCTGTGTTATTTGATTGTGCCGTGTGCTGTGTTATTTGATTGTGTTTTTTACTATGTTATTTGATTGTGCCGTGTGCTGTGTTATTTGATTGTTCCGTGTGCTGTGTTATTTGGTTGTGTCTTGTACTATGTTATTTGATTGTGCCTTGTACTGTGTTATTTGATTGTGTCTTGTACTATGTTATTTTATTGTGTCTTGTAAGGTGTTATTTGATTGTGTCTTGTAATATGTTATTTGATTGTGCCTTGTACTATGTTATTTGATTGTTCCTTGTACTATGTTATTTGATTGTGTCGTGTGCTGTGTTATTTGATTGTGTCTTGTACTGTGTTATTTGATTGTGTCTTGTACTGTGTTATTTGATTGTGTCTTGTACTTTGTTATTTGATTGTGTCTTGTACTATGTTATTTGATTGTGCCGTGTACTGTGTTATTTGATTGTGTCTTGTACTATGTTATTTGATTGTGTCTTGTACTGTGTTATTTGATTGTGTCTTGTACTATGTTATGTGATTGCGCCTTGTACTGTGTTATTTGATTGTGCCTTGTACTATGTTATTTGATTGTGTCTTGTACTGTGTTATTTGATTGTGCCGTGTGCTGTGTTATTTGATTGTGCCGTGTGCTGTGTTATTTGATTGTGTCTTGTACTATGTTATTTGATTGTGCCGTGTGCTGTGTTATTTGATTGTGCCGTGTGCTGTGTTATTTGATTGTGTCTTGTACTGTGTTATTTGATTGTGTCTTGTACTGTGTTATTTGATTGTATCTTGTACTGTGTTATTTGATTGTGCCGTGTGCTGTGTTATTTGATTATGTCTTGTACTGTGTTATTTGATTGTGTCTTGTACTGTGTTATTTGATTGTGCCGTGTGCTGTGTTATTTGATTGTGTCTTGTACTATGTTATTTGATTGTGTCTTGTACTGTGTTATTTGATTGTGTCTTGTACTATGTTATTTGATTGTGTCTTGTACTGTGTTATTTGATTGTGTTTTGTACTGTGTTATTTGATTGTGCCGTGTGCTGTGTTATTTGATTGTGTCTTGTACTATGTTATTTGATTGTGTCTTGTACTGTGTTATTTGATTGTGTCTTGTACTGTGTTATTTGATTGTGCCGTGTGCTGTGTTATTTGATTGTGTCTTGTACTATGTTATTTGATTGTGCCGTGTGCTGTGTTATTTGATTGTGCCGTGTGCTGTGTTATTTGATTGTGCCGTGTGCTGTGTTATTTGATTGTGCCTTGTACTGTGTTATTTGATTGTGTCTTGTACTATGATATTTGATTGTGCCGTGTGCTGTGTTATTTGATTGTGTCTTGTACTATGTTATTTGATTGTGCCGTGTGCTGTGTTATTTGATTGTGCCGTGTGCTGTGTTATTTGATTGTGTCTTGTACTATGTTATTTGATTGTGCCTTGTACTGTGTTATTTGATTGTGTCTTGTACTATGTTATTTTATTGTGTCTTGTACTGTGTTATTTGATTGTGTCTTGTACTATGTTATTTGATTGTGCCTTGTACTATGTTATTTGATTGTTCCTTGTACTATGTTATTTGATTGTGTCGTGTGCTGTGTTATTTGATTGTGTCTTGTACTGTGTTATTTGATTGTGTCTTGTACTGTGTTATTTGATTGTGTCTTGTACTATGTTATTTGATTGTGCCGTGTACTATGTTATTTGATTGTGTCTTGTACTGTGTTATTTGATTGTGTCTTGTACTATGTTATTTGATTGTGTCTTGTACTGTGTTATTTGATTGTGTCTTGTACTATGTTATTTGATTGCGCCTTGTAGTGTGTTATTTGATTGTGCCTTGTACTATGTTATTTGATTGTGTCTTGTACTGTGTTATTTGATTGTGCCGTGTGCTGTGTTATTTGATTGTGTCTTGTACTGTGTTATTTGATTGTGTCTTGTACTGTGTTATTTGATTGTGCCGTGTGCTGTGTTATTTGATTGTGTCTTGTACTGTGTTGTTTGATTGTGTCTTGTACTGTGTTATTTGATTGTGCCGTGTGCTGTGTTATTTGATTGTGTCTTGTACTATGTTATTTGATTGTGTCTTGTACTGTGTTATTTGATTGTGTCTTGTACTATGTTATTTGATTGTGCCTTGTACTGTGTTATTTGATTGTGTCTTGTACTGTGTTATTTGATTGTGCCGTGTGCTGTGTTATTTGATTGTGTCTTGTACTATGTTATTTGATTGTGTCTTGAACTGTGTTATTTGATTGTGTCTTGTACTGTGTTATTTGATTGTGTCTTGTACTGTGTTATTTGATTGTGCCGTGTGCTGTGTTATTTTATTGTGTCTTGTACTATGTTACTTGATTGTGCCGTGTGCTGTGTTATTTGATTGTGCCATGTGCTGTGTTATTTGATTGTGTCTTGTACTATGTTATTTGATTGTGCCGTGTGCTGTGTTATTTGATTGTGTCTTGTACTATGTTATTTGATTGTGCCGTGTGCTGTGTTATTTGATTGTGTCTTGTACTATGTTATTTGATTGTGCCGTGTGCTGTGTTATTTGATTGTGTCTTGTACTATGTTATTTGATTGTGTCTTGTACTATGTCCAGTCAGGTCTTAGTCAGATATGACTGAGCTACCGTATAACAGTAGACGGTACTACCTGGTTTCTGTTAGCGCTGAACGTTAGGCTGGCGCTTACCAAACCCGACACCCCACATTGTGCCAACGGCTTCGGGCGGAAGAGCGCAATTGGGAGGGTAAAAGCCTTACCCTGGTGCGAGGAAATGCAAGCTAAAGACAAAATTGTCATGGCAGGGCAGACCAGGCCCTACGCCTTGGTTGGCGACTGGTCTAGGATCGAAGCTCCGACAGGCGGACAGTTAGAGCATTGCTTTGCTGATCCGGCAGCTCCTGCAGCTTGTCTTGTTCCAGATGTAGGGGTGTTACCTTTCCTCTGGAGTGAACTAGGCAGGCCGAGAGAGGGATCATGCTGCATGGGCAACACATGATCTCTATATTTTAGCCCAGGCTTTGTGCTATGGAGAGGCAATAACTCCATCCCTGGTCTTAACTGGTCTCGGAATCAAAGCGAGAGGCAACTGTTACGGGTTATAAGTCCTTGTCAGTTGGCGTAGACATGGGGCGCCACGCGTTGCCTCTGACGGTGGGAGACACCTATAGGTGTCACTGATCAGCTACCGCCCGCCTCAAGCTGGGCAGCCCCCAGCCAATTGGGTGCTGATCCGCCACAGCCTGCATGCTTCAATGGGTGCTTGGGGCTAGGACAAAATCTGAATCGCAGGCTGTAAAACCAATGCACCAGTTACAAACAAAAATAAAAATAGAAACCTCAAGCTACGGCTTGCAACCTGGAACGTGAGAACCATGTGTCCAGGATTTTCCACTGACTTGACCAATATTGACGATGTGAGAAAAACGGCTGTGATTGATGCCGAACTAAATCGTCTTAACATTGATATTGCTGGCCTGCAGGAGACTCGCCTCGCTGAGGAAGGGTCACTCAGGGAAAACAACTACACCTTTTTCTGGAAGGGTAGAGGGCAGGCAGAAAAAAGGCAACACGGTGTGGGCTTTGCAGTGAAGAATTCGCTACTGGGAATGATTGAAATTCCAGCAGGAGGAAATGAAAGACTATTGTCCCTGCGCTTGGCAACCTCTTGTGGGTTTGCCACCATTATTACTGCATATGCACCGACACTCGATTCCTCTGATGATGTGAAGGATTTGTTCTATGAGGAGTTAGACTCCGTGATCAAGGCAGTTCCAAAATCTGACTACATTTATATGCTCGGTGATTTCAATGCTCGTGTGGGCAAGGACTCGAGTTCATGGCCAGTGTGCCTTGGAAAATACAACATCGGTGGCATGAATGAAAATGGGCAAAGGCTGCTGGAGCATTGCACCAGTAATGACCTATGTATTACAAACTCTTTTTTTAAAACAAAAGAGATGCATAAGGTCACATGGAAACATCCAAGATCCGGCCATTGGCACCAGCTGGACTTCATCATCACACGGAGACAACATCTGAACCATATATCATTGACTCGTAGTTACCACAGTGCTGACTGTGATACGGGTCATTCTTTGGTTGTTGCAAGGGTTAGACTGAGACCAAAGAGAATCTACACAGCTAAACACAAATCTAGCCCCAGGATTAATATTATTAACACTCACGATCCTGAAAAAAGGTTTTCAGTTTCAACAGCAACTTGAAGACGCTTTCACTGATACACCAGAAAATTGTACAGTAAATGAAAAGTGGGGTCAAATTAAGGAAACTCTTTATAAAACTGCCGTAGGGGTTTACGGCACTGTGGATCATAAGAGGCAGCACTGGTTTGCGGCCAACAGCGTGACTCTGCAGCCCTTGATTGATAAGAAGAAGAAAGCTCTCTTAAGAAACAAGGAAAGACCAACGCGTAACACTCTGAGTGAGCTAAGGCAAGCTAGGAAGGATGTGCAAAAGGCTGCCAGGCAGTGTGCAAATGATTATTGGATCAAGTTATGTGAGTCCATTCAAATCGCAAGTGATAAGGGAGACATAAGAAGCATGTATGAAGGAATAAAGAAAGCCTGTGGTCCAGTGATCAAAAGAAGTGCACCATTGAAAACCTTGACTGGAGAAATCATCACTGACAAGAAACGGCAGATGGACAGATGGGTAGAGCACTATTTGGAGCTTTACTCAAGTGAGACCAAACTAGCGGATGATGCCCTCAACGCCATAGAGGCTCTACCAACTCTTGACCACCTGGACACACTTCCCACCATAACAGAAGTTAAGTGTGCTATAAATGAACTTGCATCTGGCAAGGCTCCAGATAAGGATGGGATTCCAATAGAGGTTATCAGGAATGGGCAAGACACACTCACTCTACAGATCCACCAGCTAATAGAGCTATGCTGGCGTGAAGGACAAGTCCCACAGGATTTCAAAGATTCAAGCATCATAACACTGTACAAGAACAAGGGCGATTGGAGCGACTGCAACAAGTATAGGGGTATCTCACTTCTGTGTATTGTTGGAAAAGTATTTGCCAGAATTGTTCTGCGCAGACTTCAAGTCCTAGGAGATCAAGTCTACCCCGAATCACAGTGTGGCTTTCGACAGAACCGGTCTACCACTGATATGATATTCTCATTGCGACAAATGCAAGAAAAATGCCGTGAACAGAATCAACCACTGTTTATTGCCTTCATCGACCTCACAAAGGCATTTGATTTGGTCAGTCGTGAGGGTCTGTTCAAGGCACTAAAGAAGATTGGCTGCCCACCAACTCTTCTGTCCATTGTGGAATCGTTCCACACAGGCATGAAGGGTATAATCAAGTTTGATGGTGCAACTTCTGAAGAATTTGAAATCAAGAGTGGAGTTAAGCAAGGTTGTGTACTAGCTCCCACCCTCTTTGGAATATACTTTTCACTTCTACTGAAATATGCATTTCGTGATCAGGATGGTGGTATATACATTCACTCACGCTCAGATGGCGGCCTCTACAATGCTCAGAGAATTAGGAAAATTAGGAGGGTACTGATCAGAGAGTTGCTTTTTGCAGATGATGCTGCAGTTACGACCCACTCTGAGGAAGAATTGCAATGTCTACTATCTGCATTCTCCAATGCTTGTTCTGAATTTGGTTTAACAATTAGCAAAAAGAAGACACAGATTATGTCACAAGGTGCACATGGGGTACCATCAATCTTTATTGACGACGCCGAACTAGAGATAGTAGACCATTTTACATATCTAGGATCAGTGGTAAATAGCAAATTATCCCTAGATCAGGAAATCAACATCCGGATTGGTAAGGCAGCAACAACAATGAACAGGTTAAGAAAAAGAGTCTGGGAGAACAGGAAGCTTACTGCCAAAACAAAAGTCCTTGTCTATCAAGCCTGTGTCCTTAGTACTCTTCTCTATGGCAGTGAAACCTGGACAACTTACTCACACCAAGAGAACAATTTAAACAGCTTTCATATGCGGTGTCTGCGAAGAATTCTTGGTATTAAGTGGCAAGACAAAATCACAAATACTGAAGTATTGGAAAGATCAGGTTGTGTGACAGTTTATTCCATGCTCAGTCTTCGTAGACTTAGATGGATAGGACATCTTAGGAGGATGGATGATGGTAGAATACCAAAGGATATCTTTTTTGGTGAATTACAGATGGGTAAGAGATCTCAGGGTCGGCCTCTACTACGATACAAAGATGTGTGTAAAGCGGGACATGATTGATACAGGCATTGATAATGCACATTGGGAGCAAGTCGCCGCTGAACGTGTTGCATGGAGGGCAAATATCAGAAATGGAATAGAGTCAAAGGAGAAAATTATTGCAGAAAAGTCACACACCAAGCGTTTGAGACGTAAGATGGTGCATGATGGTGGAAATGACCACGTGTTCACATGCACCCACTGTGAACGGACATTTACAGCGCAAATTGGCCTTATCAGTCACACTCGCTACCGCCATAGGTAAAAGTTATTATGCCTTTTTAAAGCACAAACTATCGTCTGTCAAGACGGCAAGGTGCCAATGGAATGGAATGTACTATGTCTTGTGCTGTGTTATTTGATTGTGCCGTTTGCTGTGTTATTTGATTGTGTCTTGTACTGTGTTATTTGATTGTGCCGTGTGCTGTGTTATTTGATTGTGCCTTGTACTGTGTTATTTGATTGTGTCTTGTACTATGTTATTTGATTGTGCCGTGTGCTGTGTTATTTGATTGTGCCGTGTGCTGTGTTATTTGATTGTGCCGTGTGCTGTGTTATTTGATTGTGCCTTGTACTGTGTTATTTGATTGTGTCTTGTACTATGTTATTTGATTGTGCCGTGTGCTGTGTTATTTGATTGTGTCTTGTACTGTGTTATTTGATTGTGTCTTGTACTGTGTTATTTGATTGTGCCGTGTGCTGTGTTATTTGATTGTGCCGTGTACTATGTTATTTGATTGTGCCGTGTGCTGTGTTATTTGATTGTGCCGTGCGCTGTGTTATTTGATTGTGCCGTGTGCTGTGTTATTTGATTGTGTCTTGTACTATGTTATTTGATTGTGCCGTGTGCTGTGTTATTTGATTGTGCCGTGTGCTGTGTTATTTGATTGTGTCTTGTACTTTGTTATTTGATTGTGCCGTGTGCTGTGTTATTTGATTGTGCCGTGTGCTGTATTATTTGATTGTGTCTTGTACTATGTTATTTGATTGTGCCGTGTGCTGTGTTATTTGATTGTGTCTTGTACTATGTTATTTGATTGTGCCGTGTGCTGTGTTATTTGATTGTGCCGTGTGCTGTGTTATTTGATTGTGCCTTGTGCTGTGTTATTTGATTGTGCCGTGTGCTGTGTTATTTGATTGTGTCTTGTACTATGTTATTTGATTGTGCCGTGTGCTGTGTTATTTGATTGTGCCGTGTTATTTGATTGTGCCGTGTGCTGTTATTTGATTGTGCCGTGGCTGTGTTATTTGATTGTGTCTTGTACTATGTTATTTGATTGTGCCGTGTGCTGTGTTATTTGATTGTGCCGTGTGCTGTGTTATTTGATTGTGCCGTGTGCTGTGTTATTTGATTGTGCCTTGTACTGTGTTATTTGATTGTGTCTTGTACTATGTTATTTGATTGTGCCGTGTACTATGTTATTTGATTGTGCCGTGTGCTGTGTTATTTGATTGTGCCGTGTGCTGTGTTATTTGATTGTGCCGTGCGCTGTGTTATTTGATTGTGTCTTGTACTATGTTATTTGATTGTGCCGTGTGCTGTGTTATTTGATTGTGCCGTGTGCTGTGTTATTTGATTGTGCCGTGTGCTGTGTTATTTGATTGTGCCGTGTGCTGTGTTATTTGATTGTGCCTTGTACTGTGTTATTTGATTGTGTCTTGTACTGTTATTTGATTGTGCCGTGTGCTGTGTTATTTGATTGTGCCGTGTGCTGTGTTATTTGATTGTGCCGTGTGCTGTGTTATTTGATTGTGCCGTGTGCTGTGTTATTTGATTGTGCCGTGTGCTGTGTTATTTGATTGTGTCTTCTACTGTGTTTGTTTGATTGTGCCATGTACTGTGTTTTTGGTTGTGTTGTGTGCTCTGTCGTTTGATTGTTTCGTGTACTGTGTTATCCTCTTCTTCTTCTTCTTCTTGTCGTTCATCCGGAGTGTTTTTTTTCAGATGTGATTGCGGTGTGCGTTAGGCACCCTTGGGTCGAAACCCTTAGGTCAACACATCCGGCTTCTGCGTGCATTTTTGACCAGGTTAGCATTCCTGGGAGACTCTCACTTTTGTGGTACCGTCCACCTCCCAGCTGGTCGTGTTGGAAGGGTCGAAGACTTCGCAGTCATCCCTCAAAGGAAGGCAGGGACAGTCCATAGCATTTTCCGCCATCCTGGGTGGCTTCCATAGGCATAATTGCAGAGCCGGCACATAAGGCTCTGGTTCTGGGCTTACCGAGGGAATCGTCACGTCCTGCTCATGGCTGCTTTAATTCCTCACTTCAATGTATTGGGCATTTCGTTCGCCCCGGGCCGTTCCCGCACAGACCAGACTGGTTTGCAGTTAATCTCCACTCAGCGAGTTTTTCGGACATGTGCTTGTCGTTGTGTCCATCAGAGCTGTTCCAGACACGTCGGACATTCGGAAAACTACCCTGTCAGAGCTGTTCCGAACAAGAGCGGCATTCGGAAACTAGGTAGCTGTTCCTAGCACGAGGGAAGACTAGTTAGAGCTTTTCCGGTCACGAAAGACATTTCACTCGGACGTAATTGCGTAGTGCCATTTTTATTTTGCCGCCCGTAGGCTGGCACTTCCGGCTTCGGCGGGCATTTTTGATGAACTTAGCCTTCCTCGGTTTTCGAGACAGTTAGATTCTTATTTCGACTTCCACACAGCAAGCATTTGCTTCCGGCTGCCACGTAATGGATTCGCAAGACAGGCGTTCCATTTCTGTCACGCCTGTCTTGCGAATCCATTACGTGTCGACGAGACAATTTTTTACCTTTGACTACACTCACTCCATGAGTATGGTTACGGACTATCTACGAGACGTGCGTCCGAGGTGTTTTTCCACCTTTTTGTACTCGCTCACGAGGTAGGCTACATGTGCTGCCGGCTCAGCACCTTACCTCCGTGCGTCTGTGGGCGAATAACGGTCAGGCCCTTTCAACGGGGATACCTCATATCCCCCAGCTAAGAGCCATCGAACGAGTATCTTCGCCGAGCATGTAGCGTGCTCAGCACCGCATCACAATTTTGATGTAGGTTTTGGGTCGGCCAGGCTCTCACTTCCGAGAGTTTATGGCTTAGAGACGTTCAGCCATACACCTCGGATGGGAGCCTTAGAGGTTATGTCCGGACTGAGATTTTGGGATCGTTTGCCTGATTTTGACTGCTATCCTCAGTCTAACCTGCAGAGCAGCAGGTTGTGTCTCTCTTAGTCTGGTCCCTACCCCACGAGCCGTCCGATATGTAGTTTTCATCCATCGGCAAGCACATGGGGTCGATGGGACACGCAAGCTCCCCCACCACGGCAAGGTGGAGACACATCGTGGGAGCCATCGACATTTTATAGGGCAGACATTTGAAAGATGCGTCGCCGGCACGTAAGGCCATGCGATCAGCACAAAGTTATCCAGAGTCACCAGTGGGAACGCCGCGCCCCGCGAAGGGCAACGACGATTGGTTTTGAACTAATAAAAGCGCTCTTTCCGCGAGGGTCGGAGCTTGGTAAGCATGTATTAGCTCTAGAATTGCCACAGTTATCCAAGTAGGATCGTGTCATCTGATTTAATGAGCCATTCGCGGTTTCACCGTGAGACAGTGTGAACTTAGACATGCATGGCTTAATCTTTGAGACAAGCATATGACTACTGGCAGGATCAACCAGATATCTATCGGACAGACGGACCATTCACTCACACGCAAGCCAAGAGTAGCATCGCTATAGCGCGCCCTCCCGGTACAAGGTGATACATGCAAAACCACTGGACGCCTACAGAAGAGCTTTCAAGCTAAGCCGGCAGGACTGACCGAAAAAAAGCTATACCAGCTTACTGACTGCAGGCCCACTACTCATCGAGAGAGAGAGAGTGGGCGCTTATCGAGACTTTGTCGAACGGTCGTACCAATTTTGCTCTTTTGCCCGCTCAAACCACGATCCTGGCTACACGATACGGTTACATTCTTGAAACGCCTGCCTCGCTAACTCACGTTGGCTGGGAAGATCCCATTTTGGTGCACCTCACACAGCCATCCGAGACAACGAACGCTAGACGCGGGACTGATCTAGCGAACCAGACCAGCCCCACACTGTGTTATCTGAATCTATAGTTTTGATTGTGCATTTCATTGTCTCATTTATTGTTTTTTCCTGCTATTACTGCATAGTCTTATCTTGTTATATTGTGTCTTTTATAATATTTATGCAGTATTTTATCTTGTATTTTCCTGACACTGGTGTATCGTGTCGTTTCTGAGATTGACGTATCGTGTCGTTTCTGAGATTGACGTATCGTGTCGTTTCTGACACTGTTGTATTATTTTCTCCGACAATGTCGAAACGTGTCTTCCCTGACACTGTTGTACTGTTTCGTTTTTAACAATTTTGTATCGCTTATTTTCTGACACTGTTGTTGTATTGTTTCGCTTCTGACAATATTGTATCGCTTATTTTCTGACACTGCTGTATCGTGTAGTTTCTGAGATTGATGTTTTGTGTCTCTTCTGACACTGTTGTATTGTTGTCCCCCTCCCCCCCCCCTTGATATTGTTGTATTGTATCGTTTCTGACATTGTTGTATTGTATCGTTTCTAACACTGTTGTACCGTGTCTTAAACCGGGCGGCTGGCTACAGCCATGTTTCATGTTTGTTTACACGGAGAGCGCTGGTGTCACTTCTGCGTGGATCAACCGTGGACGTCATTTCTCAGACAAGTTTACGAGGGACAAGCACAGACAAGGCCACCTGTTGTTGCAATACAACATGCCGCATCCTAGCCAGTAGGCGGCACTTGATGATGACTAATACCGTAATCTGCCTGCGTGTGTGGGTGTGTGTGTGGGTGTGTGTGAGGGTGTGAGTGTGTGTATCTGTGTGTGTGTGGGGGAGTTTTATTATCAGTCTGCGCATGCGTGTCTGCGCTATTAAACATGTTGACACGATGCCGATCCGCTGGTAGATTGTTGGAATATTTACATTATTGTTTGTTTATCATGAATCAAAAGATAATCTTTACTATGTCATTGGACGCCTGATCTCTGCTTCAGTGCACAACATGAGCAATCCTTCCAATTTAGAGCAGAGAGTTCCGGTAAGGCTAGCATTGCTGCAGTCTACTAATAGCTATGGCGTCTGTTGGTAGCTGGGGTCAAGGCAGTTAGGCAATGCTGGATGATTGTCGACGAACCAGCAAATGTTGACGCTCGTAGTTTCCACATATTACTTCTGATAGCAAAGAGAGGTTATTGGTGGTTTAGAGATGTTGCTGGTGGCTTAGATATGTTGATGATGGCTTAGATATGTTGATGGCTTAGAGATGTTAATGGCCAAGAGATGTTGATGGCCTAAGATATATTGATGGCTTAGAGATGTTGATGGCTTAGATATGTTGATAGACAAAGAGATGTTGTTGATGGTTTGGAGATGTTATTGATGACCAAAAGATGTTGCTGATGGCTTAGATATGTTGATGGCTTAGATATGATGGCCTAGAGATATTGTTGATAGACAAAGAGATGTTGTTGATGGTTTGAAGATGTTACTGATGACCAAGAAATGTTGCTGGTGGCTTAGAGATGTTGATGGCTTAGAGCTGTTGTTGATGGTTTAGAGATGTTGTTGATGGCTTAGAGATGTTGTTGATGGCCAAGATATGTTGCTGGTGGCTTAGAAATATTGGTGGCTTAGAAATGTTGGTGGCTTAGAGATGTTGATGGCCAAGAGATGTTATTGATGGCCAAGAGATGTTGCTGATGGCCAAGAGATGCTTCTAGCATGGAGCAGAGAAACCTGCAAGAGGAAACGCCAGTTTGTGTTATAAGGCCCATTAAAATAAAATGTTTTGCTAACGTCAGTTACTTCTTGCTCTGAGGTCTCCGGCAGAAATTGACAAACAGGGAACAGAAACCCACAACCCAATTAATGCTTCCAGTAGAACTTAACATACCAAGAAATATAAACCCACTGTAGGTTTCCAGGAGAATGTAACATACCAAGAAACGGAAACCCACAACCCACTTGATGCTTCCAGTAGAACTTAACATACCAAAACATGGAAACCCACAACCCAGAGAATGAGAGAAGTGATAGATAAAAAATCATAAACACTCAAGTTAATTTATCCGATTCGACAGCCATTGAGTATCTTGTTGAAGATAAGGGCCGCAAGTCCCACAACTAGGCGTGCTCAGGCCAGACGTTCTCTCCCCTATCTGTGCCTGGGGCGTAAAGAGATTGTGATGGGAACAAGTCTCACGGAGAATTATAAACCAGGTGTGACTGGGTGGAAAAGGGGGGGGGGGGGGGCGTGCATACAGGTGCGTGTGTGACCCGACTTTGTGTACTGTCCATGTAAACAACTACACCATTTGGTAGTATTAAAACGGGGGTTAAAGAGGCGAGGGGATCGTCTTCACCGCACCTGACTTGATCCCATTTGGCTCGGTGTCTTTCCGCCGGGTGGCCTGCTCTAACTCCCTAACTCCAGCGGCGACTCCCTCGAACCGAATGGCGGAGCCCAGAAAAGAATCCACGACTATCGGAGAGCGGGGCAGGCGGCTTAACCACTTGGCCACGCAGACCCCCGCTATTATTGAAGTTGTACAAGTAGAACATTGTTCACTAGTGAAAAGTGTACACGTATAGCAAGCAACTCATTACTGAAATGTGTACACGTATAGCACTCATTACTGAAATGTGTACACGTATAGCAACTCATTACTAAATGTGTACACGTATAGCAACTCATTACTAAATGTGTACACGTATAGCAACTCATTACTAAATGTGTACACGTATAGCAACTCATTACTAAATGTGTACACGTATAGCAACTCATTACTAAATGTGTACACGTATAGCAACTCATTACTAAATGTGTACACGTATAGCACTCATTACTGAAATGTGTATACGTATGATATTGTTTAACACGGAAATATGTACACAAATAGCAACTCGTTACTGTAATGTCTTCTTCTTCTTCTTCTTCGTTCATCCGGAGTTTTTTTTCGGATGTGATTGCGTTGTGCCTGTTTACAGCAGAGCTGCGTTCTTGCGCCGTTAGGCCGACACATCCGACTTCTGCGGGCATTTGTTGACCGGGTTAACCTTCCCGGGGGTTTCTTAGGACGTTTGACTCTCACTGTTGTGGTGTTATCCCCCATCCCAGCTGGTCCATATAGAACAGCCAAAGATCCTGGTCAGCCCTCAAGGGAAGGCAGGGGCAGACCATGGGCATTCCCCGCCATCCAAGGAGGCTTCCATACTTGCAGAGCCGATACATAGCGCTCTGGTACTGGGCTCACCCAAGGAATCGTCACGTCCTGCACATGGCTGCTTAGCCTCACTTCCGTATATTGGGCCTTCCGTTCACCATAGGCTGTTCTTCCGGAAACCAGAAGTATGCAGTCTGCAGATGACATCCACACAGTGAGCTTTCGATTCGGACTTTCCATGTAATGGATTTGCTAGCCAAGCAATATTCCATTTCGTGCCACTAGGACACTTTTCCACCTTTTATGAAGCCCACACAGTGGGCTTTTGATTCAGACTTTCCACGTAATGGATTTGCTATCCAAGCAATATTCCATTTCGTGCCACTAGGACACTTTTCCACCTTTTATGAAGCCCACACAGTGGGCTTTTGATTCGGACTTTCCACGTAATGGATTTGCTATCCAAGCAATATTCCATTTCGTGCCACTAGGACACTTTTCCACCTTTTATGAAGCCCACACAATGGGCTTTTGATTTGGACTTTCCACGTAATGGATTTGCTATCCAAGCAATATTCCATTTCATGCCTCTGGGTCTTCATGCACCTTTAAATGTCAACCTGTATATAGTTAAAGTAATCTGCGGTCAACTTTAGCTTGTTGATATCTCCATAGAGCTTGTCCTCAAATGAAGCAGGTGTGGGCCAAAATATCTTTCTCTGTTCTGCATACGTTGGGCAATCCTGCAGCAAATGTTTTGCTGTCATTTTTCCAGTTCTACAATTACATTCATCGGTATCTCCTATCTTTAGTTTATTGAACAAGTGGTATTTCAGCCTGTTGTGTCCTGTGCGGAGTCTGAAGATTGCTACTTGTTCTCTTCTGTCGAGTTTGTAATATGCATCATCCTTCTGATGGCCTGGATGCTCTGATTCCCATTTGGTTCTATAAGTGCTTTTTATCAACCTCTTTGCCTCATTATAGGTTATGTCTATGTCAGGCTGTGGTAGTCGTCCGCCCTCTTTTGCCAGTCTGTCAGCCTCTTCGTTTCCAGGTATACTGCAATGTGATGGGATCCACTGTATTACAACTTTTTTGGATTTCTGGCATAGACCATGGAGTGCTGCTCTTAGGTCAGTTAGTTCTGTGCTGTTATTGCTCTTCAGTATTGAGACAGCTGACTTTGCATCTGTGAAGATAGCTATTTGCTTCTCTTTATTTTCCTCCATCAGGAGCATTTCTGCTGCAGTTTTCAGAGCCTCTACCTCCGCTTTGAAGTTACTTGAAAATTTTCCAGTTGCCATTGAATGTGTTTTTTTCGCTCCATTTTTTAAATTTAGGAGAATTCCTCCTCCTCCATTCTCTATTGAATTTTTGGCTGATCCATCTGTATATGCATGGGTCCAATTCCTGCTTGGGTAATGTTCTTTTATGTAGTTTAGGGTTATTTCTCTTCTTTCGGTTTCATGCTGAGTGTTCTTTTTCTCAATACCAGGAATGTTTTCTATCATCTCAGGCAGTTGCTGCTGTCTCCAAGCTGGGAACTTGTGTGCATTGTGTATGGGCTTGACTGTTGATATGTTAAGAATAGGATTTGACCTAATCCTTCGTTTTGCAGTTTCTACAAAGTTGCTACGCTTCAGTCTTCCCTTTCCAAAACCATTAAATCTGTTGTACATAGGGTGGTCTGTCAATCTTCTAAATTTTTCTGCTTGTTGCTGGGCTCTGCTATCTCTTCTATCCTGCATTGGTTGTAAACAAGTGATCTTTTCTAATTCATTAATAGGCGTTGTCTTCAGGCTTCCAGTTATGATTCGCATTCCTTGATTTTGGACTCTACTTATTTTGTTAAAGTTTGACTTAGCTGCTGTTGCCCAAGCTGCAATGCCATATTCCAGTACTGGCCTCACCCGCCCAGTATATAACTTCTTGAGAACTTTCTCATCTGCTCCCCATGTTGTACCAGCAAGCTTTTTCATGATTGCCATTCTTTGCCTTGCTCTTGTTCGATTTTTCTCAACCTGTGTCTTCCATGTCAGGCGACGATCAAAGGTGACTCCTAGATAGTTTGGATTTTCTTCATGGCGCAATATTTTTCCATTCAATACCAGCTTAGGTTGCTGAGTTTTAGTTGAGAGGGAGAACACTGTGCATGTTGTTTTCTCCTCACTTATCTTCACTAGCCATGATTTTGACCAGTCCTCTAGCGCTAATAGGGCTTGCTGTATTCTGCTGTTAGCTGTACTAATATATTCTTCAGATGTCCATATGGCTAGGTCATCTGCAAAGGATGATGTGTGTACTCTGGCTGGAAAATTTTCCGTGATGTCGTTTATATATGCTAGGAATAATGTTGGTGAAAGAACTCCTCCTTGGGGGACACCTTGCTCCAACAGCATCATTTTGCTGGTTTGTCCTTGTACTTTTGTCCTGGCAGTTCTGTTCTCAAGGTAGTGGCTGATCCATTTGTACATTTTCCCGCAAACATGCATTTTTTGCAGTTTTACTTTCAGTCCTTCCTTCCATACTTTATCAAATGCTTTTTCTAAATCTATCCAGACTGCTAGTGTGTGCTTTTTCTCTTGGAAGGCATCCTCTATTTCCTGAGCTATATAGGTTATTTGATCTTCAGTAGATCTGTACTTTCTGAATCCTGCTTGGTGAGGTGTTAAGAGTTGGTTTTCTTCCAGATGCCATGTTAGCCTGCCATTGATAATGCGTTCCATTAATTTTCCTACACAGCTAAGAAGACTGATAGGTCGATAGCCATTTGGTTCTTCCAGGTCTTTTCCTTTCTTTGGGACTGGTATTAGTATAGCTTCCTTCCATGCCTGTGGGACTATTCCCCTCTTCCAGCTGTAATTTAGGACTGCTAGTAGTTTCTTTTTTGCCTTAGTGCCTAGTCCTATTAGCATTTCATTTGTGATTCCATCCTTTCCTGGTGATGTCTTCTTTTTTAGGGTATTCATTGCCTGTTCCATTTCTTCCATTCTTAGATTTGCCATCATATATTCTGCTGCTGTCTCTGTATATGTATGATGCATCTGTTTATCTTTGATTGCTTTCTTCTGTTCGGCTGTAATATCAATGTGGTTTGCACTGGCATAGTGTTCCATTAGTGCATTTGCAGCCTTTTTTCCTGTAAGCAAGGAATTTCCTTGTTTAATTGTTATTTGTTTGTTTCTAGGTCCTTCATTGTTCATGGCTTTCACTAGTTTCCATAGTTTGTTTCCATCCCTGTCAAAATTCAGGTTTTCTGTTTTTTTCCTCCAACAATCTCTTGTTGTTTGATTTACTGTTCTTTTATATTTTGCTGAGATGGCTTTGAGAGAGATGTTCGCTTCAGTTGTTTGTTCTCTCTCTGCGGTCTTCCTAGCATCTTCAACTTTGTCCTCCAAAAATTGTAGTTCTTCAGTCCAGTATGGTTTGTAATTTTTCCTTGCTCCTCTTGGAATAGACTCAGTGGCTGCCTGTATTATTGCTCTGTTTAGACTTTCCACCATTTGCTTCATGTTGCCATATCGTGTATTTACGTTTTCACAATATTTGTCTGATAGTATGGCAAATCTGTCCCAATCTGCTCGTTTGTAATTCCAACGGGGCAAAGGCTTTTGCTCCTGTGGAACATACTCCATATTTATTACAAGCTTGATTGGTCTGTGGTCACTACCTGCTAATTGGTCCAGCACATGGCGATCGATTTTGTGGAGGATGTCTCCTGTGCAGAAAGCTAAGTCTGGAGTAGAAGTGGTAATCCATCTTCTGGAGTAGAAGCTCGGTGTGTCATCCGCTTTGTTAAGTAGATGGAGATTTGAGTCTATTTCCCAGTCCTCCACTTCATCTCCTCTTTTGTCAGTATCTGGGTATCCCCATCTTTCTGAACGGCTATTAAAGTCTCCGACAACAATGCAATTTGTGTCAGTTATTTCCATGTTTGAGAGTGTAAGATCCTTATCTGCCGGGCTATATAGATTGTAAATTCTTATTTTCACGTCCTTTATCATTATATCAACACCTATAATTTCCGTTTGGTTGTCAGAGATCACAGATACTTCGCTGCAAGGTATTGTATTTCGTGTAAGTATTACAACTCCTCCTTTATGTCCTTCGCGGTCGAAACGTGTGGCCTGATATCCCTCGACTGAAAATGTGCGATTGGCGTTGAGGTGTGTCTCTTGAATGCATGCCACATCTATTCTATCTTTATGAAGACGCTGTGTTAGGGAGGCTTTCTTGTTATAAACTCCTTCTGCATTCCATTGTAGTATGTTGAGTGTCCGGGGTGTTTGGTCAATAGCTCTTAACCTACTCCTCTGTGCCTTGACTCCACAGCACAGGGGAAGGTGACCACCAGTAGTCATGGGTGGACCCCCTCGAGGCAGGGGGCCCGGCACTATCACCGCCTGATGGGACTTCACGGGATTAGCACCATATCGATTAACTTTCATCTGTGGCATCATGAAATGATAAAGTTACGTTGCACTTCTTTGTCAAGCCTGTGGCTCAGTACATCCGATTTCGACAAGCATTTGTTCGGGATGCTTTCCCTAGCCTTTGACTGTCCCCAGTCTACCTACAAGGCAGCAGGTTTGTGCGTCACTTCGTCTGGTCCCTCTCCCTTGACCTGTCCGACATGGGTGACCCTACCAGTAGCTGTGCTACCGTCGGCATAGCTCTTGGGGTCATTGGAACGCTCAAGCCCCTCTACCTCGTCAAGGTGGACGCACGGCAGAGGGGACTGTAATGTCTACATGTATAATATTGTTCATCACTGAAATGTGTACACATAAAGCAACTCACTATTGAAATATGTACACATATAGCAACTCATTGCTGTAATGTGTACGCATGTGGCAATTGATTACTGAAATGATGTGTACACATATAGCAACTCCTTACTGATATGTGTACACATATAGCAACTCCTTACTGATATGTGTACACATATAGCAACTCATTGCTGAAATACATACACATATAGCACATATTTACTTAAATGTGTACACATATAGCAACTCATTACTGAAATATGTACACACATAGCAATTCATACTGAAATGTGTACACATATAGCAACTCATTACTAAAATGTGTGCATGTATTGTGTTGTTCATCACTTAGATGTGTACACAATTATAGCAACTCATTGCTGAAATGTGTACATGTATTGTTCATTACTGAACTATGTACACACATAGCAACTCATTACTGAACTATGTACACACGTAGCAATTCATTACTGATTGTGTATATGCATGATATTGTTCAATAATAAACTATGTACATGTATGATATTATTCATTACCTAAATGTGTATATATGTGACAATTTTAATTACTGAAATTATTGCGACTTTAAAACTAGACATAATTAAAATATGTACAATTTTAACCTGGTTTAGTACTAAAGTGTGTACATCTATAATGTTGTTCAATATAAATAAATAAAAGACTTGTCTTATTTTCACGCAGTTCGTGTCAACCACTGTTACCAGCACTCTAGGACAAACATAATAAATGCAATGGGTTAAACTTTGCTAAAGCTGTGAAATGGAAACAATATCAAAACACGAAGTATAGGGCAGTTTTACAAAACACAATTACGGGAAACAAAGCGGCGACAAACTTTCATCAGTAAATAAACTAAAGACAACCCAACAGACAAACCACGGAGATGACACTACAGCGACTTCTTGAAAACGTAATATCAGAATGAGAAGCATGGACAAAATAAAAACAAAAACAATTTGTTACTTATCCAGAATAAACGCGACTTATCCCAGAATGTGTGACACTTATCTCAGAATGTGTGCTACTTATCTCAGAATGTGTGCTACTTATCTCAGAATGTGTGCTACTTATCTCAGAATGTGTGCTACTTATCCCAGAATGTGTGCTACTTATCTCAGAATGTGTGCTACTTATCTCAGAATGTGCGCTACTTATCCCAGAATGTGTGCTACTTATCCCAGAATATGTGCTACTTATCCCAGAATATGTGCTACTTATCCCAGAATGTGTGCTACTTATCTCAGAATGTGTGACACTTATCTCAGAATGTGTGCTACTTATCCCAGAATGTGTGCTACTTATTCCAGAATGTGTGCTACTTATCCCAGAATGTGCTACTTATCCCAGAATGTGCTACTTATCCCATAATATGTGCTACTTATCCCAGAATGTGTGCTACTTATCTCAGAATGTGTGCTACTTATCCCAGAATGTGTGCTACTTATCCCAGAATGTGTGCTACTTATCCCAGAATGTGTGCTTCTTATCTCAGAATGTGTGCTACTTATCTCAGAATGTGTGCTAATTATCTCAGAATGTGTGCTACTTATCTCAGAATGTGCGCTACTTATCTCAGAATGTGTGCTACTTATCTCAGAATGTGTGCTACTTATCTCAGAATGCGTGCTACTTATCCCAGAATGTGTGCTACTTATCTCAGAATGTGTGCTACTTATCTCAGAATATGTGCTACTTATCCCAGAATGTGTGCTACTTATCTCAGAATGTGTGCTACTTATCCCAGAATGTGTGCTACTTATCCCAGAATGTGTGCTACTTATCTCAGAATGTGTGCTACTTATCTCAGAATGTGTGCTACCTATCCCAGAATGTGCTACTTATCCCAGAATGTGCTACTTATCGCAGAATATGTGCTACTTATCCCATAATGTGTGCTACTTATCTCAGAATGTATGCTACTTATCCCAGAATGTGTGCTACTTATCTCAGAATGTGTGCTACTTATCCCAGAATGTGTGCTTCTTATCTCAGAATGTGTGCTACTTATCTCAGAATGTGTGCTACTTATCTCAGAATGTGTGCTACTTATCCGAGAATGTGTGCTTCTTATCTCAGAATGTGTGCTTCTTATCTCAGAATGTGTGCTACTTATCCCAGAATGTGTGCTACTTATCTCAGAATGTGTGCTACTTATCTCAGAATGTGTGCTACTTATCTCAGAATGTGTGCTACTTATCTCAGAATGTATGCTACTTATCTCAGAATGTGTGCTACTTATCTCAGAATGTGTGCTACTTATCCCTGAATGTGTGCTACTTATCTAAGAATGTGTGCTACTTATCCCTGAATGTGTACTACTTATCCAAAAAAGTGCGCTTCTTATTTCAGAATGTATGTTACTTATCCCAGAGTTCCAGAAAGTATGCTACTTATCTCAGCGTTCCAGAATGTATGCTACTTATCTCAGCGTTCCAGAATGTATGATACTTATCTCAGCGTTCCAGAATGTATGATACTTATCTCAGCGTTCCAGAATGTATGATACTTATCTCAGCGTTCCAGAATGTATGATACTTATCTCAGCGTTCCAGAATGTATGATACTTATCTCAGCGTTCCAGAATGTATGATACTTATCTCAGCGTTCCAGAATGTATGCTACTTATCTCAGCGTTCCAGAATGTATGATACTTATCTCAGCGTTCCAGAATGTATGATACTTATCTCAGCGTTCCAGAATGTATGATACTTATCTCAGCGTTCCAGAATGTATGATACTTATCTCAGCATTCCAGAATGTATGATACTTATCTCAGCGTTCCAGAATGTATGATACTTATCTCAGCGTTCCAGAATGTATGATACTTATCTCAGCGTTCCAGAATGTATGATACTTATCTCAGCGTTCCAGAATGTATGATACTCATCTCAGCATTCCAGAATGTATGATACTTATCTCAGCGTTCCAGAATGTATGATACTTATCTCAGCGTTCCAGAATGTATGATACTTATCTCAGCGTTCCAGAATGTATGATACTTATCTCAGCGTTCCAGAATGTATGCTAATTATCTCAGCGTTCCAGAATGTATGATACTTACCTCAGCGTTCCAGAATGTATGATACTTATCTCAGCGTTCCAGAATGTATGATACTTATCTCAGCGTTCCAGAATGTATGATACTTATCTCAGCGTTCCAGAATGTATGATACTTATGTCAGCGTTCCAGAATGTATGATACTTATCTCAGCGTTCCAGAATGTATGATACTTATCTCAGCGTTCCAGAATGTATGATACTTATCTCAGCGTTCCAGAATGTATGATACTTATCTCAGCGTTCCAGAATGTATGCTAATTATCTCAGCGTTCCAGAATGTATGATACTTACCTCAGCGTTCCAGAATGTATGATACTTATCTCAGCGTTCCAGAATGTATGATACTTATCTCAGCGTTCCAGAATGTATGATACTTATCTCAGCGTTCCAGAATGTATGATACTTATGTCAGCGTTCCAGAATGTATGATACTTATCTCAGCGTTCCAGAATGTATGCTACTTATCTCAGCGTTCCAGAATGTATTATACTTATCTCAGCGTTCCAGAATGTATGATACTTATCTCAGCGTTCCAGAATGTATAATACTTATCTCAGCGTTCCAGAATGTATGATACTTATCCCATAGTTCCAGAATGTATGCTACTTATCTCAGCGTTCCGGAATGTATGCTACTTATCTCAGCGTTCCAGAATGTATGATACTTGTCCCATAGTTCCAGAATGTATGCTACTTATCCCAGCGTTCCAGAATGTATGCTACTTATCCCAGAGTTCCAGAATGTATGCTAATTATCTCAGAATTCCAGAATGTATGCTACTTATCTCAGCGTTCCAGAATGTATGCTACTTATCTTAGAGTTCCAGAATGTATGCTACTTATCTTAGAGTTCCAGAATGTATGCTACTTATCCCAGAGTTCCAGAATGTTTGACACTTATCTCAGCGTTCCAGAATGTATGATACGTATCTCAGCGTTCCAGAATGTATGCTACTTATCTCAGCGTTCCAGAAAGTATGATACTTATCCCAGAGTTCCAGAATGTATGCTACTTATCTCAGCGTTCCAGAATGTATGATACTTATCTCAGCGTTCCAGAATGTATGATACTTATCTCAGCGTTCCAGAATGTATGCTACTTATCTCAGCGTTCCAGAATGTATGATACTTATCTCAGCGTTCCAGAATGAATGATACTTATCCCAGAATTCCAGAATGTATGCTACTTATCTCAGCGTTCCAGAATGTATGCTACTTATCTCAGCGTTCCAGAATGTATGCTACTTATCTTAGAGTTCCAGAATGTATGATACTTATCTCAGCGTTCCAGAATGTATGATACTTATCTCAGCGTTCCAGAATGTATGCTACTTATCTTAGAGTTCCAGAATGTATGCTACTTATCCCAGAATGTACGCTTCTAGTAGGGTCTCTGAGGAAGTCACAAATATGTGTGGGCCGGTGCTTCAATGCAGAACTGCTCGAGTTCTGACCCAGAACATCAACTATCACACGAGTAACATTTCTGGGCGCCCTGAGATCAAATCAGAGAGAAACAAAGAAAAACAAGAAGCGTCCGCGAATATGACTTCGTAGTTGACTTTATTGAGATAGAATAATCCTGGTATGAATGTAACAAATGTATGTGCAATATTCGTCAATGAAACATGGAATGTTTGTATGGGTATGTCTATAAAATATCAAACAGATTATGCTCAAATTATAACAAATAATTCAACAAAACAAAACATGGCATTGCAAACAACATACAAACAAAATGTATCTGAATACACTCGGGGTAATGTGTGATCGTGTACAGGATGGGATTGGAGCTCATGAGAGAAACAAAGAATAGTTAGTTCGTCAGTTAGTTAGCCGCGGTTCAAACTTCACGGCAAAGGGTCACCTCCCATTATGCTCCGTTCCTGTGAAATTGAACATAACACAAACCGACAGCACGCACAAGCAAATACACGCATAAGGCCGCCGCCAGAGTGCCAACACAACAGTCCGCTACGAACATTACAGTTCGTCGTCGAAACAAACAATACTCACACTCTGACCGACCATGCATGTCACAAGTTCGACTCTAACAGACCATGCATGTGACAAGTTCCACTCTAACCCACCATGCATGTCACAAGCCTCACTCTAATCGACCATGCATGTTACAAGTCACGCTCTAACCGACCATGTATGTCACAAGTCACACTCTAACCGACCATACACGTGACAAGTCACATTCTAACCGACCATGCATGTCACAACTTACACTCTAACCGACCATGCATGTCACAAGCCTCACTCTAATCGACCATGCATGTTACAAGTCACGCTCTAACCGACCATGTATGTCACAAGTCACACTCTAACCGACCATACATGTGACAAGTCACACTCTAACCGACCATACATGTGACAAGTCACACTATAACCGACCATTTATGTGACAAGTCACACTCTAACCGACCATACATGTGACAAGTCACACTCTAACCGACCATGCATGTCACAAGTCACACTATAACCGACCATGCATGTCAAAAGCCACACTCCAACTGACCATACATGTGACAAGTCACACTCTAACTCACCATGCATGTCACAAGTCACACTCTAACCGACCATACATGTCACAAGTCACACTCTAACCCGCCATGCATGTCACAAGAGGCGACTAAGGGGAGTGGCATGAGATTGGCCATCTCATCTCGTAGACAACTTGGGCTATAAAATCCAACCATCTTGAAAAAATGTGCAAAGAGTTTGGCTGAAGTGGCCTAGAGTCTATGCTTCCTGTGGCAGAAGAAAGGCGGAAGAATGTGTGACAACGGAAGCATTCAGAAACTGTTTATAGAGAAATCTCATCCTGGAGCAGCATCTGAAAGCATCATCTGTGCTGTGGGAATTTGAATATACCAACGCCTGTTGGGTGCCAATCTGAACTTCTTGGAGACTCGAGTCAGACTAATAAATGTCATGGCTTGTCTAACATTACAAGGTCGACCCCAGCCAACTTTCTGGACATCATATTTCCCAAACATTTAAGGAATGTATACGTTAGCATACCCTAACATTCCACCGTTAATGGCAAGAAATAGTTCACGCATTTGATCTCCCTAGAAGAAAAATATCATTGACCTAGTTAAACAGATGGAAAACACTAGAATTGTGTAGGTAATGTTGGCAGAGCAGTTGTTTCTCCTGGATGTAAAAGTTGTTTCCTTTAGATCCGACAGTTGTTTTCCTAGAATCAAACAGCTGTTCCTCCATGATGAGATAGTGACAGTTGTTTCACCCTGTACCAGACAGTTGGTTTCCCTGGACCAGACAGTTGTTCCCCCTGGATCAGACAGTTATTTCCCCTGGACCAGACAGTTGTTCCCCCTGGACCAGACAGTTGTTCCCCCTAGATCAGATGGCATCCACATCTCGGATGGTGTAAACAATGTTGACCTTGTTTTTATGGAAGGCTATCCGCGCCACAGCAATATTTGGGCTAGCCCAGTCCCAAACATCAAACAGATTATGATCAGTTCATCACAGACTGTGTAGGAACAGATGCTTAAGGTAAAGCGGTGTTTGCTTTATGGTGCAAGCTCCCTAATGTTTGATCCAATTGCCAGTCGATGGGTAATGTGGCCTGTGTCACACATACTGCCTTGATGTTTCTGGTGCCCATAAGAGACATGGGAGCTCAAACCAGTGACAACAGTCCTTGTCTGGAAAATGACTTAAACCCATGAACACCAGGATTGTAGTCATTGCACTACCACAGTCCCTGAACACCAGGATTGTAATTATTGTAATACCACAGCTCCCGAACACCAGGATTGTAGTAATTGTACTACCACAGCTCCCGAACACCAGGATTGTAGTCATTGTACTACCACAGCTCCTGAACACCAGGATTGTAGTCATTGCACTACCACAGTCCCTTAACACCAGGATTGTAGTCATTGTAATACCACAGCTCCTGAACACCAGGATTGTAGTCATTGTACTACCACAGCCCCTGAACACCAGGATTGTAGTCATTGTACTACCACAGCTCCTGAACACCAGGATTGTAGTCAGTGTAATACCACAGCTCCTGAACACCATGATTGTAGTCACTGTACTACCATAGCTCCTGAACACCAGGATTGTAGTCATTGTACTACCACAGCTCCTGAACACCAGGATTGTAGTCAGTGTAATACCACAGCTCCTGAACACCAGGATTGTAGTCATTGTACTACCACAGCTCCTGAACACCAGGATTGTAGTCATTGTACTACCACAGCTCCTGAACACCAGGATTGTAGTCAGTGTAATACCACAGCTCCTGAACACCAGGATTGTAGTCAGTGTAATACCACAGCTCCTGAACACCAGGATTGTAGTCAGTGTAATACCACAGCTCCTGAACACCATGATTGAAGTCATTGTACTACCATAGCTCATGAACACCAGGATTGTAGTCATTGTAATATCACAGCCCCTGAACACCAGGATTGAAGTCATGATACTTTCACAGCCCCTGAACAACAGGATTGAAGTCATGATACTTTCACAGCCCCTGAACACCAGGATTGTAGTCATTGTACTACCACAACACCTGAACAAACGCATGGCGAATGTTGACTACAGAAGAAGAAAGCCAGATTTGACACCGTCAGATATGTATCTACAAATTACTTTCACACACAAATACAAATATTTCTTTTACACTCACACACACATGTTCTAGCTTTCTTGCGCACTCCTCCACACACGTGTCAGATTAGTTGTCCATCTCCTCACATATGTACCAGCAATATTTCACACGTTTGTGCACTGTTGATGCATGCCGTATGTACATGTTTGTGTACTGTTTATATACGATGTTTGCGCACGTTGGTGCACTTTATGTGTGCTATATGTGCATGTTGATGCACTGTTTATGTACACGTTAGTAAAATGTATATGTACGCTTCACGCAAATCTTTCCACTGTTTACGTGTGTACATATTTGTATTAAGTTTATGCCACCAACATGTACGTATGTGTGATGTAATACATATATGCCTGTGTGTTTGCATGTGTGCCTGTGTGTGTTTGCATGTGTGCCTGTGTGTGTTTGCATGTGTGCCTGTGTGTGTTTGCATGTGTGCCTGTGTTTGTATTTGCATACATGAAATCTCACCAGGTGTCCCGAGTATACACAACAGGAACCTGTTCTTGTTCCTTGGTGATACACGGGCAGCCATTGGTTCCTTGGTGATACACAGGCAACCATTGGTTCCTTAGTGATACACAGACAACCATATGTTCCTTGGTGATACACAGGCAAACATTAATTCCTTGGTGATACACGGGCAGGAACTGGTTCCTTGGTGATACACACGCACACATTGGTTCATTGGTGATACACAAGCAGCCATTGATTACGTGAGAATGTCAACCAAATACAATTATCTTATATAAATGAAGCGTCTAGCGCAGTGGTTCTCAACCTTTTTTGGCCCATGCCCTCTTCGCCATATGTTGAGAATGCCATTCCTCCCCTTTCGTATTTCCTCCCT
Source organism: Cepaea hortensis (assembly GCA_963921405.1). Lineage (NCBI taxonomy): Eukaryota > Metazoa > Mollusca > Gastropoda > Stylommatophora > Helicidae > Cepaea > Cepaea hortensis. The sequence goes on along the minus strand of OY992897.1, from coordinate 59,488,592 downwards.
ATAAATTCCCTCCTCCCGCCACCCTGCCCCTACATAGTATACGTAAAAATGGAAGCTAACTTTAAACAACACATACTAGAACAAGTTTAGACGTCTAAATAAAACGTGATTTGTGGGTCTACTTACGTTATAAGACGAATATCAGAAGGGCGAGGAGTACATAACCGTAAAGTATTGAGGGAAAAACAATATCAAGTAATCGGTTCTTGTATTAACGCGATCTTGAAATAATTTTCACCCCCCCCCCCTACCCCGGACACCCTAAAATTCCCCCTAGGGGGGGAATTCCCAACCGGTTGAGAACCACTAATCTAGCGCATGCAGACAACAAGTGAACACAATACACACAGACATGGAGTTCAATCATCTCACATTACAAATAAAACATGAAATGTTCAAGGAACTGAAAGCTCAACTCCAGCCCAGGCTGTGTCAGATAATGGTGTCAGCGCGTCCAGATATCCACGACGACATCAAGTAGCTGGCCAGTATCAAAACCACAGAACAGCCCAGGCGCACACCCACAGCCTGGTAGGCTTGGATGGTTTCTGCCAGACGGGGGTCTATCAATATCTGACCCTCTGAAATGTGCAGATAAAGTGTGTCAGACGTGAGTACAATACAAACTCGCTAAACCAGGTTCTGTGTCACTCACTCTCCCTTATTCACTCTTACACACACAATAATTGTATTATACAATATACTGTATTTCTGTATCAAATGTTGTAGCACTTACTGTATTTATGTATTACTTCATATTCTAACATCATGTACCATGTACTGTATTGTTGTATCACAAGTTGTATTCTTATATCATGTACTGTATTGTTGTATTAAATGTTATATTCTTAAATAATATACTTTATTGTTGTATCACATGTTGTATTCTTATAGCATGCACTGTATTGTATCAAATGTTGTATCACATACTGTATTGTTGCAGTACATGTTGTATTTTTATATCATGACCCGTTTTGTTGTATCCCAAGCGGTATTCTTACATCATGTACTGCATTGCTGTATCACACACACTGTATCCTAGTATCACATACTGTATTGCTGTATCACACACTGTATCATAGTATCACATACTGTATTGTTGTATCACACACTGTATCCTAGTATCACATACTGTATTGCTGTACCACACACTGTATCCTAGTATCACATACTGTATTCTGTACCACACGTATTCTAGTATCACATACTATATTGCTGTATCACACGTTGTATTATAGAATCACATACTGTAATGCTATATCACGTGTTGTATCCTAGTATCACATACTGTATTGCTGTACAACACGTATTATAGTATCACATACTGTATTGCTATGTCACGTGTTGTATCCTAGTATCACATACTGTATTGCTGTACCACACGTATTCTAGTATCACATACTGTATTGGTGTATCACACACTGTATCATAGTATCACATACTGTATTGCTGTACCACACGTATTCTAGTATCACATACCATATTGCTGTATCACACACTGTATCCTAGTATCACATACTGTATTGCTGTACCACACGTATTCTAGTATCACATACTGTATTGCTGTATCACACACTGTATCCTAGTATCACATACTGTATTGCTGTACCACACGTATTCTAGTATCACATACTATATTGCTGTATCACACGTTGTATTATAGAATCACATACTGTATTGCTATATCACGTGTTGTATCCTAGTATCACATACTGTGTTCATACAATTCAAAGCCCTAATTTTCTCTTCTTTCTCTATCCGTCCGTCCGTCAATCTTATTTGTCTATCTCTCTGTCTAATCCATCCATCCATCCCTCCATCCATCCATCCATCCACCCATGTAATGTAATATAATATAAAATAATCTGTCTGTCTGTCTGTCTAAAATTAGCTTCATAAGAGATGTAGGAATGAAATAAATCAAATAATGTATGAGAACAGAGATATAATATGGGCAGAATGTTACATAGGCCTGTGTGCCCAATTCTTAACCCTTTGAAAATAAAATATGTTCGTTCTTTGGTGGTTGCAAAATGGTCAATGATTAGCACCCATATGACGTGACAGGAAAGAGGCGTGTCTTACAGTTATTCATATGTTACTTGTATTTGTCTGAAGGTGATCTACCACTGGTTATTGATTAACTGTTTATTTGCCATGGGATAATAAATCGCCCTGTTCGAACGTCCCCTAACTGCCATGCGCTTTTAAATTTAAAAAAAAAACACGTTAGTTGCATATCCTTTACATGATGTCACGTCACAGTCAACCCTAGCATTTTCTTTGGCTGTTTGTGATCTCTTGGCAAGTTTACGTTCAGTAGTTTGCCATTGCTTTCTTAACGACCAGCACCCATACCTTTCATAAAAGAACTCAACGCAAAGCAGTTTGCTGCTAAATCTCCCCCATCTGCGTTTAGGACAAGGTATGCGGGATTACGAACTGCGCCCGTAACCCCTTTTATAAATCAAACTATAGTTAAGATATGAATACAATAGTTTGCTCTATGCAACCCGCTTTAATTTAATATTTAATACAACACGTCTGCAACCATAGTTACCACTTTTAAGTCATAACTGACACACCCCTACTTCCCATTTTCCGCCATCCATTTTTGTTTGGTTCAAACCTACTTTTTGTCCGGCACTGAATTTGTTAAAGTTTTTTTTTTTTTTTAAGTTAGTTGCACATCCTTTACAGGATGTCACAGTCAACTCCAGCATTTTGTGATTTCTTGGCAAGTTTACATTCAGCAGTTTGTCACTGATTTCTTCATTCCATTGTATCATGCATTATCTATATCTATAAAACAGAGTGTGTGTTTGTGGGTATTTATGTATTGGATGCGTTCGATAACGGTACATCCGATTGAGATGAAATTTTCTATACGTCTTCCTTTCATTCCTGTGCAACCGACTATAATAATTTCTTAGTGTAAAATCTTCTAATTATTTAATAACATTTACTTTTCCATTTTCATTATATAATGTCTATATAGCAGGGGGACTTCACTCTAGAAAAGTTATTTCAAGGGGCATAACTTTTAATAACATTTCTATATACTTTATAGTCATATTGTTGGACTTACTTGCACTATTATTAAACTCTTTGTCTATAGTTATTTTCAGGCATATGAGTTATAATAAATAATGATATAATCTTTAAGGCATTTTCAAAGTTTTCATAAAAATAATGCATAATGCATAACATTGTAACCCATCTTTTTCTACAGTTTTCATTGAATGGTGTGTGGAAGGACATTCTTTTAAGTTACTGTGTGCCAGGAGCTGGGCGAAACCTCGCCGGGTCAGATAGATAGACAGATAGTCGGGAACGGAAGCTTATTTGACTACTTATATGAATTAAATGACATGCTCCCCACCAGGGACTGGGTGAAACCGGGCCGGGTCAGCTAGTATTGTATATTATATTGGTGTATCATGTATTGATGTATCAAGCATTGGTTTGTTGCATCATGCATTGCATTGCTGTACAAAATATAATAACTGTATTGTGTGTTATTATATCATGCACTGTATCATGTAATGTATCTTGTCCTGTATTATTGTATTATGTATTGATGTCTCATGTATTGTGGTATCATGTATTGTTATATTGCCTTGCCTTTTTAAGTATTCTTGTATCACAGATTGTTATAAGTTGTCCGTTATTGTTGTATATCAAATGGTTGCATCACATTTGATTCTATCATGTACTTGCGATAAGTCCTCACCTGTTGTGAAGTATACCGTGGGACTTTTCTTGCCAATGCCCCCGAAGCTGGTGGCTGCGATCCTCATGGCGTAGAGGCGATGCTCGGATATGTTGTGTAATGTGGTCATAAACACATTGCCATTTAATGTAATGTTCTCTGCTCCACGCCAGTCCTCGCTGGCAGTCCACAGCCAAATCTGCAACAGTACACAGATGAGTTCATCCACAGGTTGTCACAAATATATAAATACACACAAGTACATCCACAGATTGTCACAAATATATCAGAACACGCAAGTACATCCACAGATTGTCACAAATATATTAGGACACGCATGAGTTCATCCACAAGTTGTCACAAATATATCAGTACACACATGAGTTCATCCACAAGTTGTCACAAATATATCAGTACACACATAAGTTCATCCACAGATTGTCACAAATATAACAGTACACACATGAGTTCATCCACAGACTGTCACAAATATATCAGTACACACATGAGTACATCCACAGATTGTCACAAATATATTAGTACACACATGAGTTTGCCAACTTTTTGTCACAAATATATTAGTGCACACATGAGTTCATCCACAGGCTGTCACAAATATATCAGTACACACATGAGTTTTGTCAACTTTTTGTCAGAAATATGAACAAACACACACACACACACACACACACACACACACACACACACACACACACACACACACACACACACACACACACACACACACACATGTTAATAAGTTAGTCACAAATGGCTGTAGAAAAATAACTAAATATGATAACAACTTGAAACTAGTTTACTTATATACATACATTGTCCCTTTATTTCTCAACATAATTTCCACCAACATTGATGCACTTATCCCATCGTTTTATCAGTCCTCCCAAACCGGCTGCACAGAACTACTTGCTCTGTTTTCTTATCCACTTCACATTCAACTTCGGTGTCATTGGCGAAAGGTCTCCTGTCAAGGTGGGTTTTCAGTGTTTTTGCTGACAAATGTTTATCCCGTAAAACGGTGCATAGCTGGGTAGAAAACGTTACGAGGACGAGTCAATATGTAAGTCACACAGTTCTGTGGGATTGCAGGTAAATGAAAACAAAGCACGCAGTTCTATGCAGCCGGTTTGGGCAGACTGATAAAACGTTGGGATAAGTGCATCAATGTTGGTGGAAATTATGTTGAGAAATAAAGGGACAATGAATGCATAAAAATAAACTGGTTTCAAGTTGTTATCATACTTAGTTATTTTTTTACAACCATTTGTGATTTACTTATTAACATACCCTCGTATATATATACGCGAGGCAAGACAATGAACATATCATGTAGCCAACGATGTAAGAGACAAGACAATGAATGTACCATGTAGCTAGTGATGCTTGAGACAAGATAAAGATGTAAGAGACAAGACAATGAATGTACCATGTAGCTAGTGATGTTTGAGACAAGATAAAGATGTAAGAGACAAGGCAATGAATGTACCATGTAGCTAGTGATGCTTGAGACAAGATAAAGATGTAAGAGACAAGGCAATGAATGTACCATGTAGCTAGTGATGCTTGAGACAAGATAAAGATGTAAGAGACAAGGCAATGAATGTACCATGTAGCTAGTGATGCTTGAGACAAGATAAAGATGTAAGAGACAGGACAATGAATGTACCATGTAGCTAGTGATGTTTGAGACAAGATAAAGATGTAAGAGACAAGGCAATGAATGTACCATGTAGCTAGTGATGCTTGAGACAAGATAAAGGTGTAAGAGACAAGACAATGAATGTACCATGTAGCTAGTGATGCTTGAGACAAAATAAAGATGTAAGAGACAAGACAATGAATGCACCATGTAGCTAGTGATTTTTGAGACAAGATAAAGATGTAAGAGACAAGGCAATGAATGTACCATGTAGCTAGTGATGTTTGAGACAAGATAAAGATGTAAGAGACCAGACAATGAATGCACCATGTAGCTAGTGATGTAAGAGACAAGATAAAGATGTAAGAGACAAGACAATGAATGCACCATGTAGCTAGTGATGTAAGAGACAAGATAAAGATGTAAGAGACAGGGCAATGAGTGTACCATGTAGCTGGTGATGTTTGAGACAAGATAAAGATGTAAGAGACAAGGCAATGAATGCACCATGTAGCTAGTGATGTTTGAGACAAGATAAAGATGTAAGAGACAAAACAATGAATGCACCATGTAGCTAGTGATGTTTGAGACAAGATAAAGATGTAAGAAACAAGACAATGAGTGTACCATGTAGCTAGTGATGTTTGAGACAAGATAAAGATGTAAGAGACAAGACAATGAATGTACCATGTAGCTAGTGATGTTTGAGACAAGGTAAAGATGTAAGAGACAAGACAATGAATGGACCATGTAGCTAGTGATGTTTGAGACAAGATAAAGATGTAAGAGAAAAGGCAATGAATGTACCATGTAGCTAGTGATGTTTGAGACAAGATAAAGATGTAAGAGACAAGGCAATGAATGCACCATGTAGCTAGTGATGTTTGAGACAAGATAAAGATGTAAGAGACAGGACAATGAATGTACCATGTAGCTAGTGATGCTTGAGACAAGATAAAGATGTAAGAGACAAGACAATGAATGCACCATGTAGCTAGTGATTTTTGAGACAAGATAAAGATGTAAGAGACAAGGCAATGAATGTACCATGTAGCTAGTGATGTTTGAGACAAGATAAAGATGTAAGAGACCAGACAATGAATGCACCATGTAGCTAGTGATGTAAGAGACAAGATAAAGATGTAAGAGACAAGACAATGAATGCACCATGTAGCTAGTGATGTAAGAGACAAGATAAAGATGTAAGAGACAGGGCAATGAGTGTACCATGTAGCTGGTGATGTTTGAGACAAGATAAAGATGTAAGAGACAAGGCAATGAATGCACCATGTAGCTAGTGATGTTTGAGACAAGATAAAGATGTAAGAGACAAAACAATGAATGCACCATGTAGCTAGTGATGTTTGAGACAAGATAAAGATGTAAGAAACAAGACAATGAGTGTACCATGTAGCTAGTGATGTTTGAGACAAGATAAAGATGTAAGAGACAAGACAATGAATGCACCATGTAGCTAGTGATGTTTGAGACAAGGTAAAGATGTAAGAGACAAGACAATGAATGGACCATGTAGCTAGTGATGTTTGAGACAAGATAAAGATGTAAGAGAAAAGGCAATGAATGTACCATGTAGCTAGTGATGTTTGAGACAAGATAAAGATGTAAGAGACAAGGCAATGAATGCACCATGTAGCTAGTGATGTTTGAGACAAGATAAAGATGTAAGAGACAGGACAATGAATGCACCATGTAGCTAGTGATGTTTGAGACAAGATAAAGATGTAAGAGACAAGACAATGACTGTACCATGTAGCTAGTGATGTTTGAGACAAGATAGAGATGTAAGAGACAAAGCAATGAATGCACCATGTAGCTAGTGATGTTTGAGACAAGATAAAGATGTAAGAGAAAAGGCAATGAATGTACCATGTAGCTAGTGATGTTTGAGACAAGATAAAGATGTAAGAGACAAGGCAATGAATGCACCATGTAGCTAGTGATGTTTGAGACAAGATAAAGATGTAAGAGACAAGACAATGAATGTACCATGTAGCTAGTGATGTTTGAGACAAGATAAAGATGTAAGAGAGAGGACAATGAGTGTGCCATGTAGCTAGTGATGTTTGAGACAAGATAAAGATGTAAGAGACAAGGCAATGAATTTACCATGTAGCTAGTGATGTTTGAGACAAGATAAAGATGTAAGAGACAAGACAATGAGTGTACCATGTAGCTAGTGATGTGTGAGACAAGATAGAGATGTAAGAGACAAGACAATGAGTGTACCATGTAGCTAGTGATGTTTGAGACAAGATAGAGATGTAAGAGACAAGGCAATGAATGTACCATGTAGCTAGTGATGTTTGAGACAAGATAAAGATGTAAGAGACAAGACAATGAATGTACCATGTAGCTAGTGATGTTTGAGACAAGATAAAGATGTAAGAGACAAGACAATGAATGTACCATGTAGCTAGTGATGTTTGAGACAAGATAAAGATGTAAGAGACAAGACAATGAGTGTACCATGTAGCTAGTGATGTTTGAGACAAGATAAAGATGTAAGAGACAAGACAATGAATGTACCATGTAGCTAGTGATGTTTGAGACAAGATAAAGATGTAAAAGACAAGGCAATGAATGTACCACGTAGCTAGTGATGTTTGAGACAAGATAAAGATGTAAGAGACAAGACAATGAGTGTACCATGTAGCTAGTGATGTTTGAGACAAGATAAAGATGTAAGAGACAAGACAATGAATGTACCATGTAGCTAGTGATGTTTGAGACAAGATAAAGATGTAAGAGACAAGACAATGAATGCACCATGTAGCTAGTGATGTTTGGGACAAGATAAAGATGTAAGAGACAAGACAATGAATGTACCATGTAGCTAGTGATGTTTGAGACAAGATAAAGATGTTTGAGACAAGGCAATGAATGTACCATGTAGCTAGTGATGTTTGAGACAAGATAAAGATGTAAGAGACAAGACAATGAACGTACTATGTAGCCAGTTATGTCCTCCTCAATCTGAGCCGTGGTGATTCCTCTCCACCAGACGCGAGCTCTACCAAAGCCAGCAGACGACACTCGAACCTCCTCCGAGTAGTGTAAGGCCGCTGTAAGGGTAGTTTGAAATAACAAGGATTAAACCACACAGGAAGACGGGGGTTTCAAGTGGGGTTGCATGAGGTTTCACCCTATATGGCTTGGTGTCTATCTGCAGAGCCACCTGTCACACAGAACACAAACTCCACAGCTCCAGTGATGACCCTGGGGTTTCTAGAAGCAAAATGGCACGCTTGAAGCGAATGAGTCTGAAAACGAAATAACGGGCTTGAGAGTGCGCGACAGGGGGCTTGACCACTCAGCCAGAAAGACTCCTCCAAGGAAAGAGAAGAAACATCTACATCCAGCTAGCAGCCCACACACTGGCACAGAATGCCATCTTGTGAGGGCAGCACTGTGAGGTAGATTTCAGACAGCTCTGCTATATCCTTCACTTGTCGTATTCCCTTTCTCTGTATTGTCACTCTTCCACGAGAATGTCTCTATTTTATTTAAAGTTGCGTATCCCTTACAGGACACTGCAGTCAACACCAGCATTTTTCAGATGTTGTTGATGTTCTTGGCAAGATTACGCTCAGTAGTTTGCCATTGCTTTCTGAGCGACCGGCTCACATACACCATAAGAAACCAATGCGACTCGATTCGCTGCTGAATCTCGCGCAGCTGTATTCCTCACTTGGATATACTAGATTACGGAGAAAGTCGTACAGTGTCTCAATTAGTTGATAATCAAAGCCCTGTGAGTATATCACAAGTATATCAGTACACACACAAATTAATCCACGGGTTGTCAGAGCAGAGCCTCTATGGTGTTGAGGGCATAATCCACCAGTTTGGTCTCGCTTGAGTAAAGCTTCAAATAGTGCTTTACCCATCTATCCATCTGCTGTTTTTTAACATTGATGATTTATCCAGTCAAGGTTTTAAGTGTTGCACTTCTTTTAATTATTGGTACGCAGGCCCTCTTTACCCATTTAGACAGACATACTTCTTATGTTCCCTTTATCACTTGCATTTTGAATGCACTTGCATAACTTGATCCAATAGTCGTTTGCACACTGCCTGGCAGTCCTTTGCCCATCCTTCATATCTTGCTTCAGCACACTGAGAACGTCCGCGTTGTTCTTTCCTTGCTTCTTAAGAGATCTATCAATCAAGGGCTGCAGTGTCTGGTTGTTTGTTACTAGTTTGCTACCGATCTGGAAGCAGACCGCCTTGGTTTTCATACAATGGTATGAGTGCAGGTCGTTCATAAAGCAAAGGCAAACTACTGAACGTAAACTTACCAAGAACATCAATAATAGCTGAAAAATGCTGGGGTTGACTGCTACGTCATGTAAAGGATATGCAAATGACTATGACTATAATATATATATATATATATATATATATATATATATATATATATATATATATATATATATATATATACATATATATATATATATATCGTGTGCTATGACGATAGCGGTCATGGTTGGCATCTCACACGATCACCAGACTCTTGGATCAAATCTGTGCTCATGTCTCGATGATGCCATGTGGCCAAGCTATACAAGTATTTATCTCTCTGCCTTCCCTTTATTCTTTCCCCACCAATCTTGCCAGTTGTCACTGGTACCGGTAATGGCATCTTGACGTCTTGACAGCCGGTAGTTTGTTACACTGTGCTCCAAAACAGGCAGAATAACCGCTCCATAGCACAAAGCCTGGGCTGAATTGTTGAGACCACGTGTTGCCCACACAGCATGATCCCTCTCTCGGCCTGCCTAGTTTACTCCAGAGGAAAGGTCACACACAATATATTTTTTTAAAATTCGCATATCCTTTTACAGGACATCGCTGTCAACAGCAGCATCTTTCAGCTGTCTGTTGATTTCTTGGCAAGATTACGCTCAGTAGTTTGCCATTGCTTTCTGAGCGGCCGGCTCAGTTATCCCGCAAGTCACCAGCGGGGGACGAACCGCTCCCAGTTCTCGCCCGCTACGAAACTCTGCGTGATAAACGGGATTACGGAGAAAGTGGTGTAACCCCTCGGCCGGAGAGACCGGCCACACACAATATAACCAGTGATATTTGTATTATATATTGTGTGCCTGTGTGTAAATACACATGTGTGCATGTACGTGTAAACTTGTGTATCTCCCAATTTTCACACACTCAACACTTTATCCAACAGTTACTTGAGAATTAATCATGCACGGGTGTGTGTGTGTGTGTGTGTGTGTGTGCGTGCGCGTACGTATGTGCGTGGGTGATGTCGTGTCTGCTGATGACTGTGCCAACAAGGGTAGGCCGGGTACTCACGTAGACGGGCTGTCTCCATCACGTATGTGTTGGATCTGGGTCCCAGGCCTGCTGAGTTGTACACCTGAAATATTGGTCAAACATCTCAATGTACAAGCTGTGTCTCAACATACAAGCTGTGTCTCAACATACAAGCTGTGTCTCAACATACAAGCTGTGTCTCAACATACAAGCTGTGTCTCAACATACAAGCTGTGTCTCAACATACAAGCTGTGTCTCAACATACAAGTGTGACTCAACATACAAGCTGTGTCTCAACATACAAGCTGTGTCTCAACATACAAGCTGTGTCTCAACATACAAGCTGTGTCTCAACATACAAGCTGTGTCTCAACATACAAGCTGTGTCTCAACATACAAGCTGTGTCTCAACATACAAGCTGTGTCTCAACATACAAGCTGTGTCTCAACATACAAGCTGTGTCTCAACATACAAGTGTGACTCAACATACAAGCTGTGTCTCAACATACAAGCTGTGTCTCAACATACAAGCTGTGTCTCAACATACAAGTGTGACTCAACATACAAGTGTGACTCAACATACAAGCTGTGTCTCAACATACAAGCTGTGTCTCAACATACAAGCTGTGTCTCAACATACAAGCTGTGTCTCAACATACAAGCTGTGTCTCAACATACAAGCTGTGTCTCAACATACAAGCTGTGTCTCAACATACAAGCTGTGTCTCAACATACAAGTGTGACTCAACATACAAGTGTGACTCAACATACAAGATGTGTCTCAACATACAAGCTGTGTCTCAACATACAAGCTGTGTCTCAACATACAAGCTGTGTCTCAGCATACAAGCTGTGCCTCAACATACAAGTGTGACTTAACATACAAGCTGTGCCTCAACATACAAGTGTGACTTAACATACAAGCTGTGCCTCAACATACAAGTGTGACTTAACATACAAGCTGTGTCTCAACATACAAGTGTGACTCAACATACAAGCTGTGTCTCAACATACAAGCTGTGTCTCAACATACAAGCTGTGTCTCAACATACAAGCTGTGCCTCAACATACAAGTGTGACTTAACATACAAATGTATCTCAACAGACAAGTGTGGCTCAACAAAAAAGTGTGACTCAACATACAAGCTGTGTCTCAACATGCAAGTGTGATTCAACATACTAGCTGTGTCTCAACATACAAGCTGTGTCTCAACATACAAGCTGTGTCTCAACATACAAGCTGTGTCTCAACATACAAGCTGTGTCTCAGCATACAAGCTGTGTCTCAACATACAAGTGTGACTTAACATACAAATGTATCTCAACAGACAAGTGTGGCTCAACAAAAAAGTGTGACTCAACATACAAGCTATATCTCAACATACAAGTGTCACTCAACATACAATGGTCTCAACATACAAGCTGTGTCTCAACACACAAGCTATATCCCACCATACAACTGTGTCTCAGTATACAAATGTGTCTTAACATGCAAGCTGTGTCTAATTCAAATATGTCTCAACATACACATGTCTCAAAACACACATGTGACTCAACAGACAAGTGTGACTCAACATACAAATGTAACTCAACATACAAGCGTGACTCAACATAGAAGGAGTGTCTCAACAATTAAATACACAAAAGCATACTATTCATGACACTGTAAAAACTCGCGTGACTAACGACTGTCCATCACATTCTTCTTCTTCTTCTTCATTTCTCATTCAGGGTCACAGGGTCACACCTAGTTACACACCTCAAAGGTCAATGGGTCCAACTTCGGCATGCATTTGCGTCAAATGTGCTTCCTCTAGGCAAGTTCCATCCAATGTAGCCAACCCTATCTACCCGTGAATAGATTGCCTTTCTGAACAAATTTGCTTCCTCTAGGCAAGTTCCATCCAATGTAGCCAACCCTATCTACCCGTGAATAGATTGCCTTTCTTAACAAATTTACCAGCGCCGCAGCTTTATGACCTACTCTTCATAATGTCCAGCTGCACTATTTGCATATAGGACCTCCTGTTTACTGCTCTTATCAGAGAAGGTTAGGTATCTAATATCGCTATCCAAGAGATTTTTTTTTTAAAGCATATCCTTTACAGGACTTAGCTGTCAACACCAGCATCTTTCAGCTGTATGTTAATCTCTTGGCAAGATTACGCTCAGTAGTTTGCCATTGCTTTCTGAGCGGCCGGCTCACATACCCCGTAAGTTACCGATGCGATTCGAACCACTGCTGATTTGAACCGTCATCACGTTACCGACGAGAGTATACGAGATTACGGAGAAAAGACATAACCTCTAAGCCACGAAGCCGGCTATCCAAGAGATTAGAGCGATATAATTAGATAATGATGGTTCTTGGAAATTGTTTAAGCCTTATGCTAAAATCGAACACTTAGTTTTAGTCCGGTGCTCACACACAAAAAAAAAGACTCTACATGGGTCAAATGTGCAGTTTTAGGTTAGAAAGCAGTATACTTGTGAGGAACATAACATATCCAGAACGAACATAACAACCAACACCAGTTACAGGAGTACATAGAGCATCATCTCCGGGAGTAGCCAGCTATCAATGTACTCACAACACTAACTCTCTTCCCACACTACCCTTGTCTGTACCTCAAATACACAGAGCTTCATATCCAACAGGAACCACCTCTCAGTGTACACAAAACACTGCCTCTCTTCCCACACCACGCTTGCCTGTACCTCAAGTACACAGAGCTTCATATACAACAGGAACCACCTCTCAGTGTACACAAAACACTGCCTCTCTCCCCACACCACTCTTGCCTGTATCTCAAGTACACAGAGCTTTAGCTCCGGCAATAATCATTTCATAGTGTAGACAAACACTACCTCTCTTCCCCACACCACCTGTACCTCTACCTCATGTACACAAGCTTCGTCTCCGGCAGTAAGCACCTCTGTATTCACACAAACACTGCCTCTCTTCCCCAACCATCCTTGTTTGTGCCTCAAGTACACAATGCTACAATCAACAACCCAAGGTCCAGCTCCGATGTTTAGTTTCCTCCCTTGCCCGTAAAGCAGACTCCCCCAGTCAAACCCACCGAGGAACTGTTTAAGAACGGTGTTATACTCCAAATATCTGCCTCCAATGCAGGCCCTACCAGAGATGCTCTTGGCAATCGGCCTTCACTATAAGGTAATCTATGCTCTTCCTAAAAGTAGAACCGTCAACTTCAGCACGCCATACAGTTCAATCCTGCAGCGTTACACCAAGTTTTCATGATGTCACTCTAAAACAGATATTATCCTACCACCTCAAGTAACCACAACTACCACTGAGTACATCCACACAATCCTTAAATGTCATAGCACAAGCAACATTTTGTTCTGAGTATGTTATATTTGCCAATTATAAAATCAGTGGCTCAGCAAAGGCGATCCTCAAATAGGCCACCTTAATGTTTATCATTCGCTTTGTATACTACACATGCTTTTTGTATACTACACACACAGGTTTTGGCTTCCGGTTTCAAGATGGCGACAGACGGTCGTGTTGTTTTGTGTTCGTTAACTTTTTCGCGTAGGGGATGGATTTATTCATCTCTTGCGTGTAATTGGTGTGCCAGGATGTAAAACCAGGAGTTTCTACTCAAGATCTGCGCGGGTGCTACGGAGTTCGTGCATCGAGCGAAACCATCCTTGAGTGAATTTTCAGCAGCGTAAGTGGTTTTCAAAGTCTGTGTTTACGTTTTTTCAACATGGCGGAACAACGTGTGTTCTTCGTGCGGTCTGCAGTCAACATACCGAAGCGGCGGGGTAGCCGCGCAGGGAAAAAGAAGCAAGGTAAGCGTGGAGGTTTTGAGGCGTTTTAGACTCAAGTGTCACCGTCTAGGACTCAGGAATATCCGTATTCTATATTGGAACTGTGCCAGTGTAAAACAACGGGGCTCTATTTTAGAAACCCTAGTTTACAGGAACGACATTGTAGCACTCCAGGAGACGAGACTGGGCGATCAGCTACTCCAGATTGCCGGCTTCAAATGTTTCTACAACAGACGACATCTGGGAATGGCGATTCTCGTTCGCGACAGCATGGTGGCGTCAGAGCTAGACATGTCCAGTTGGGACAGTGACGATATACAAATACAGGCGTTGAGAGTTCATTCCAGTTTACCATTCGTGGTGGTTAATGTTTATGCCCGCAATGCCAGTGTGGACGCCCAGAAGTGGCAGTGCTTAAGTGGCATATTAGGCCACGAGAGAAATGTTATTTTCTGTGGTGATTTCAACGCTAAAGGCAGATCATGGGGAAACACTTCATCCAATACACAGGGGGAGGAGCTCGAGACTGCATTGGAAACCATCGACCTGGTTTGTATCAACAGTGGCTGTGTCACCAGAACAGCAAGCCGTCCGGGCGATGAGGACAGTGCTATTGATCTGGCGCTAGTTTCACCTTCACTCACTACAGTGTGTAGATGGGGTGTCCTAGGACACCATGGCAGCGACCACCACCCGTGCAGCATACTGGTGGAGAAAGGCAGAACCAGGCAGCACAAGCTAAAGGTAAAGACGTTCCAGTATGACAGTACAGGGCAAGATGTGGTGAGTAAAATAAGACGTGACAAGCGCAGAACGTTTCAGGGCAGGAAAAAAAGCTGGGAGCAGCCACCGTGGTGGAGTTTCGAGGTGGAGAAGGCTTGGGTGGATAAGCGTAGTGCTGTAAGGAGATGGCAAAATGCCAAGAAGAACAGAGCTGGTCATCCTAGTCCCTGCTTGCACTTAGAAAGAGAGATGCACACAAAAGTATGCTACTTCAAAAAACTGGTCAAGGTTGTTAAAAGCGAAAAATGGGCAGAGGTGTGTCAAAGAGTAAGCACAGACAAGTCACTGAAATTGTTCTGGCGACTACATAAAAGCATGAGTGGTGTAGTCAAGAATAAGAGCATTTCTGACTTCCAAGGTGCTGACCTCATCTGGCAGAGGACTGACGAGGACAAGGGCAAAGCCCTCTTTGAACGCTACCTTGAGCAAAGCAACCAGACAGACATGGGAGGCCGAAATCTGGCCAAGGAGGTCACCTCAGACAGATACAAGGCCCAGGACACTTCGGATGAAGACACAGTGACAGTGAAAGAAATCAAGGCTGTGCTTCGACGATCAAAAAACAGTGCTCCAGGTCCTGATGGCATAAGATACGATGACATTAATAGGTGTACCGACAATGAGCTAGAGAAACTAGTAGACATGTACAACAACAGTATAGGGGGTGCTAGCATCAAGGAGGAATGGTTACACAGCTATCTGATTCCCTTGCCGAAGCCTGACAAAGACCACAAACAAATTCAGGGATATCGAATTATAACCATGCAGAATACAATAGGCAAGCTGCTGGAGAAGGTAATTGCCAAGAAAATATCAAGCCAACTAGAGAGGCAAGGTGTTTTTCCCTACCGTCCAAAAAGGGAAACCTGGACCAAAGCAGCAGTCTTTGCCCAGGATGTCTATGAAGGTTTCCACTCAGGCACTGAAACCGTTGCTGCAGCGATTGATCTTGAGGACGCATACAACAGAGTACCACTGGATTTTTTAATGTTTCAGCTTCTCGAACTAAACATAAGTCCATTCCTCCTTAGTTGGATCGCTGCAGCCCTCTTCCAACGGAAAGTAGTTTTTAGATGTGGCAGTTGGACTTCGGAACCAACAACAATATATCCTGGCCTACCACAGGGATCACCATTATCTCCGGTACTGTTCAACGCCTACACAGTGAGAATCACCAGTGAGCAGATCACTGGACCTGGCAGGACATTGTCATATGCCGATGATGTTTTAGTGTATCGTCAGGAGAAGGATAGAGAGGAGGTTGCTGTGGAACTACAAACCGAACTCAATCGCATAAGTACTTGGTGTGATGAAGCTGGGGCAATGGTCAACCCAACAAAGGCAACAGTGACTTGGTTCTCGTTGAATAATCATATTGTCAACACTCCAACACCAACTGTAATGCTGTGCTCAGAGATGGTGGAAAGAACGCAGGCAATGAATTACCTGGGGATACGGTTTGATCGAAGCCTTGCTTATAATGTGCACATAGACCAGGTGATAACAAAGGCCAAGCGGGGTTTGGCAGCGATGCGGGTGATGGCGGCAGCAAACTGTGAGCAGCGCCATCTATGTCTTCTGTACGAGGGGTTGGTCATGTCTGTTTTGGAGTATGCAATGGCAATCCTGACTCTCAGCCATAAGCAGATAGAACGGATGGAAAGGATACAGAATGAAGCTATGCGCATTATTCTTGGATGTACAAGAGATACAGCATGCAGGGCGATGCACTACCTTCTTGGGTTTCCAACCATTGAAGAGAGAATACAAGATTGCAGGGCACGCGCCTACCTCAGAATTAACGCAAACACACAACATCCACTGCATAGTGAAATTAGGAAGGTGAAGGGCAGCAGGTTAAAAAGAGGACGGTCGTGGATGGGTCAAGCCGAAGACATTCTTCAACAGGTGTGTTCACTTGAGGACTTAGAACCTGGCGAGGAGTGGGTGCAAGTGCCAACAGACTTCTGCACATCCTTTTCAGTTTGCATCCATCTTGACAGAAAATGCAGACAAGAAAATCCGGCTGCTGTTGAGGCTGAAGTACAAGCGTTGATTTTCGAGAATTCGCTAGACGGTGACGCGGTCATCTACACAGATGGGTCGGTCGTCCGACATGTGAGAAGCTCATGGGCCTTTACAGCTCGGGCCGGAGGGAGAATTGTGAAGGAGGACTCTGGTGCTTTTACTGAAACCACAAGTAGCCTGACCATGGAAGTCATGGCAGTAAGTAAATCAATAACATGGCTCGAGACACAGACATTCACTAGGGCTTGTTTCCTTAGCGACTCAATGAACATGATCAAGAGGATAGAGGAGGGGTTGATCCGAAGAGAATGGTTGCTGCCTCTGGAGCGGTCTCGACTGGCAAAGATTAGTTTCATCTTCGTGCCAGGGCATGCGGGAGTACAAGGAAATGAGCGGGCTGACAAGCTCGCAGGTGAGGCTACTGTGGAGGGCGGACGCGCCATGGACCAGGCCGACATTCTGAATGCTCTACGAGAAGTAAGACTTTTGCGAGAACCAAGTGATGACTGTGAATCTACAACAATGGCCAGACTGCGAGAGCAGCAAATTAAAAGAGGTGTGGCCAAACAAGAACACTACGCAGGAAGCCAAAGAAGATTGATAAACCAACACAGAACTGGCGTCGTTAGCCGCTACACGCTGCGGGATTTGCTGAGGAGGGGATCCGAGCACTTATGGACTGAATGGTTCGATGTGCAATGAGGATGATCTGTCGACTAACTAACTAACTAACTAACTAACTAACTACACACGCTTTCAGTAATATTTTATAATCAATGTTATGTTTTGGGATCACAAAAAGTCGCTGGGCAAATACAATTAACATTATTGAAATCATTATTAATGGGTTATCGAAACAGCATTATTAAAAGCACATTATCCACACAAATCTATCTATACATCACTGTTCACACAAACTATCGATACAACAGGTCCATAACTACCTGCACATCCACCCAACTATCCAGGCAACAGCACTACATCTGCCCGCATATCTACACAACAGTACCATATCTACTTGCATATCAACACAACAGGTACTATATATACCTGCAAATTCACACAACAGAAATGTCTACCTGCACATCTACACAACAACTCTATACCTACCTGTATATCCATACGACAATTTTATACCTAACTGCACACCCACGCAACCATCCACACCATAATCTATCTACCTGTATATCCACAATGGTGTTGACTTGGGAGACCAGTCCTATCACCAGGCCATTGTCCACGTTTCCATAGTAACGTATTGAGCGGGTATACAGATTGGGGTCATCTTCTTCATCCCAGTAGTTAATCTGCACAGACAATATGACACTTTCAAATGATATTCTAGCACAAAATACTGGTACTCTCACATGTGTGATAATCTAGCACACAGTACAGGTACTCCAACCTGTGTGATAATCTTGTACAGTTACTCTCACCTGTGTGATAACTTAACACACAGCACAGGTACTCCTATGTGTGTCAATCTAGTACAAGTACAGGTGTTCTTAGCTGTATGATAATCTAGTACACAGTACATGTACTCTAACCTGTGTGATAGCCTAACACACTGTACAGGTACTCCCACCTGTGTGATAATATAGTACAGGTACTCACACCTGTGTGCTAATCTAGCACACAGTACAGGAATCTCACCTGTGTGATAATCAAGTTCAAGTACAGGTACTCTCACCTGTGTGATAATCTAGTACAGGTACTCTCACTTGTGTAATAATTTAGTACATGTACTCTCACCCGTGTGTTAACCTAACATACAGCACAGGTACTCTAACCTGTGCTATAATCTAGCACACAATTCAGGCCTCTCACCTGTGTGATAATCTAACCTCTCACCTGTGTGACAATCAAGCTTCTCACCTGTGTGATAATCTAGCCTCTCACATGTGTGATAAACTAGCCTCTCACCTGTGTGATAATCACCTCTCACCTGTGTGATAATCACCTCTCACCTGTGTGATAATCTAGCCTCTCACATGTGTGATAAACTAGCCTCTCACCTGTGTGACATTCTAGCCTCTCACCTGTGTGACATTCTAACCTCTCACCTGTGTGACATTCTAACCTCTCACCTGTGTGACATTCTAGCCTCTCACCTGTGTGACATTCTAACCTCTCACCTGTGTGACATTCTAACCTCTCACCTGTGTGACATTCTAGCCTCTCACCTGTGTGACATTCTAACCTCTCACCTGTGTGACATTCTAACCTCTCACCTGTGTGACATTCTAACCTCTCACCTGTGTGACATTCTAACCTCTCACCTGTGTGACATTCTAACCTCTCACCTGTGTGACATTCTAACCTCTCACCTGTGTGACATTCTAACCTCTCACCTGTGGGATAATCTAGCTTCTTACGTGTGTGATAATCTAACCTCTCACCTGTGTGATAATCTAGCCTCTCACATGTGTGATAATCACCTCTCACCTGTGTGATAATCACCTCTCACCTGTGTGATAATCACCTCTCACCTGTGTGACATTCTAGCCTCTCACCCGTGTGATAATCACCTCTCACCTGTGTGATAATCTAGCCTCTCACCTGTGTGATAATCACCTCTCACCTGTGTGATAATCACCTCTCACCTGTGTGACATTCTAGCCTCTCACCCGTGTGATAATCACCTCTCACCTGTGTGATAATCTAGCCTCTCACATGTGTGATAAACTAGCCTCTCACCTGTGTGATAATCACCTCTCACCTGTGTGATAATCACCTCTCACCTGTGTGACATTCTAGCCTCTCACCCGTGTGATAATCACCTCTCACCTGTGTGATAATCTAGCCTCTCACATGTGTGATAAACTAGCCTCTCACCTGTGTGACATTCTAGCCTCTCACCTGTGTGACATTCTAGCCTCTCACCCGTGTGACATTCTAGCCTCTCACCTGTGTGACATTCTAGCCTCTCACCTGTGTGATAATCACCTCTCACCTGTGTAATAATCTAGCCTCTCACCTGTGTGATAATCACCTTTCACCTGTGTGATAATCTAGCCTCTCACCTGTGTGACATTCTAGCCTCTCACCTGTGTGACATTCTAGCCTCTCACCTGTGTGACATTCTAGCCTCTCACCTGTGTGACATTCTAGCCTCTCACCTGTGTGACATTCTAGCCTCTCACCTGTGTGACATTCTAGCCTCTCACCTGTGTGACATTCTAGCCTCTCACCTGTGTGACATTCTAGCCTCTCACCTGTGTGACATTCTAGCCTCTCACCTGTGTGACATTCTAGCCTCTCACCCGTGTGACATTCTAGCCTCTCACCCGTGTGACATTCTAGCCTCTCACCTGTGTGACATTCTAGCCTCTCACCTGTGTGATAATCACCTTTCACCTGTGTGATAATCACCTCTCACCTGTGTGATAATCTAGCCTCTCACCTGTGTGATAATCACCTTTCACCTGTGTGATAATCTAGCCTCTCACCTGTGTGACATTCTAGCCTCTCACCTGTGTGACATTCTAGCCTCTCACCTGTGTGACATTCTAGCCTCTCACCTGTGTGACATTCTAGCCTCTCACCTGTGTGACATTCTAGCCTCTCACCCGTGTGACATTCTAGCCTCTCACCTGTGTGACATTCTAGCCTCTCACCTGTGTGATAATCACCTTTCACCTGTGTGATAATCACCTCTCACCTGTGTGACATTCTAGCCTCTCACCTGTGTGATAATCACCTTTCACCTGTGTGATAATCACCTCTCACCTGTGTGACATTCTAGCCTCTCACCTGTGTGATAATCACCTCTCACCTGTGTGATAATCTAGCCTCTCACCTGTGTGATAATCACCTCTCACCTGTGTGATAATCTAGCCTCTCACCTGTGTGATAATCACCTTTCACCTGTGTGATAATCTAGCCTCTCACCTGTGTGACATTCTAACCTCTCACCTGTGTGACATTCTAGCCTCTCACCTGTGTGACATTCTAGCCTCTCACCCGTGTGATAATCACCTCTCACCCGTGTGATAATCACCTCTCACCTGTGTGACATTCTAGCCTCTCACCTGTGTGACATTCTAGCCTCTCACCTGTGTGACATTCTAGCCTCTCACCTGTGTGACATTCTAACCTCTCACCTGTGTGACATTCTAGCCTCTCACCTGTGTGACATTCTAGCCTCTCACCTGTGTGACATTCTAGCCTCTCACCCGTGTGATAATCACCTCTCACCCGTGTGATAATCACCTCTCACCTGTGTGATAATCTAGTGCATTATATAAGTGAGCAAATGACCCCCCCTAGTATACACCTGACTGGGATTTGAGCACGTATAGCTAGGTTCATATTTGCACAGACTAATCAGCACTTGTTCGGTAAAATAGCCCGTATCACGTCGACCGCCTTTATTTCCCAAAACATCCTTGGTACCCATTATACTCCCGGTCGAGCTTTTAGCCCACGTCAATTTACTTTATAATATCTGAATTCGCCCAGCTGCGAGTCAAACACACTACCACCGTGCCGGCAGGCTACCGTGTTTCCCCGAAAATAAGATCTGGTCTTATATTGATTTCAACTTTAAAAATGCACTAGGGCTTTTTTTTCGGGGATGTTTTATCTCTCTCTCTCTCTCTCTCTCTCTCTCTCTCTCTCTCTCTCTCTCTCTCTCTCTCTCTCTCTCTCTCTCTCTCTCTCTATCTATCTATCTATCTATCTATCTCTCTCTCTCTCACACCACACACACACACACACACACACACACACACACACACACACACACACACAACAATTCGGGTTCCGCAAAAACAGCGGCACCAGAGAAGCAATTATCTGTTTGAGGATGTTAATTGAAAAATATATAGAAGTTCAAAAAAGTATATATGTTTGTTTTATAGACTACAAGAAAGCTTTTGATAGAGTACAACATGAACGACTAATTACGTGCCTTCAAGATATATGAGTAGACGGAGAGGACATCAGACTTATTAGTAACTTGTACTGGGAACAAGTGGCGTCTATTAGATGCGGCAATAACTATTCGTCACATATAGAGATAAAAAGAGGAGTACGGCAGGGATGTGTACTGTCCCCAAGCCTCTTCAACCTATACACAGAAAGAATTTTTAAACAAGTTGAAATGCCTGGACTCAACATCAATGGAAGAATCATAAACAATCTTAGGTATGCTGACGATACCGTGTTACTAGCAGAAAGTGAGCAAGAGTTGCAAGACCTAGTGGAAGAAGTAAACAGGCACAGTGCAGAATGTGGCTTAGATATGAACGTCCAAATAACAAAACCTATGATAATTAGTAGTGAGAAGGAAAGGTCATCAATGAACATCACAGTAAACGGGGAGATACTAGAACAAGTAACACGTTTCTCTTATTTTGGACATATAATAACACATGATGGCAGAAGAGAATTGGAAATCAAACAGAGAATAGGAATGGCCAAAAATGCTTTCAACGGCATGAAATCACTATTAACATCTAGAGAGATTAATAACGCATTAAAAATAAGAATTGTCAAATGCTACGTATATTCAACGCTACTGTATGGCGCGGAAGCCTGGACATTGAACAAGCAACTAGAAAGTCGCATAAAAGCCCTGGAGATGTGGATATATAGACGAATAGGTCGTATTTATGGAAACAAAAACAATCAAATGCAGAGGTCCTAGAAAAACTGGGAATGAAGAGTTGATGAAAGAAATAAAGAGGAGACAAGTGAAATATTTTGGCCAATTTAAAATACATGATACTCTTATAAAAACCATACTGGAAGGCAAAGTTGAGGGCAAGCAAGCAAGAGGTAGACAACGATACAAGTGGGAGGATAACATCAAGAGATGGACGAACATCAGCCTGACAGAATGTACAGTCAGGGCGAGAGACAGACAGCGTTGGAGATCCATTGCAGCCAACCTTCATTGTGGAGACGGCACCTGATATATATATATATATATATATATATATATATATATATATATATATATATATATATATATATATATATATATATTCATATACTTATATACGTATATATATATATATATACATTTATTCATGTACAATCTTCTACATTTATTCAAATACAGTCATGTCATCTTCTTCTGGAACATCGTGGTAGTGGCGTCTATACACCGACAATCTAGCTGACGATCTTAATTAGGGCTTATTTTTGGGGTAGGACTTATATTGAAATCATCCTGAAAAATCGTGCTTCGGTTTATTATAGGGGTGGGTATTATTTTCGGGTAAACACGGCAGTATCTATCTACTGCGTTACCACGGCGGCCAGTACATGGTATGTTAGTTAGTCGCGGTTCCAACTTCACGGCAAAGGGTCACCCCCCCCCCCCCCCCATAATGCTCCGTTCCTGTGCTAATAAATACCACACAAAATGCTCCTCACTGCCCCATGTGAAAAGTGGATCAGACAGCACTACCGAAAACCAACGATCCACATAGGCAAGTACATGCGTACGGCCGCTCCAGAATGCCAACACAATAGTCCGCCACGAAAATTACAGTTCATCGTCGATGGAAGCGGCAGTCACTAGAAAAGCAGCATCCTCACACACATTACTGCTTAATGCAAAACTAGCTAGTTCAGCAGCCGACCATCGCCATTTTCTGAACATGCAGTTCACAATACAAACTACTGCGGACCGATGTAAAAGCACTCCACACGAAATCAACAGCTCACAGTGTCGCTCCAAGTAGCCTCAGTAGATGGGCGACGGAACCATGTCTCCAGACAGGACATAGTAGGTTAAAGTTTACATGGATTGCGTCTCCTGTCGGTGGAAGGAAGCCAAGATCGATGGTTGCTCGCACAGATACAACCAACCGATTAAGGATGTCTTTGTACATCAGCCAAGCTAACAACTGTTTGTAAATATCAATGATGTGTATCTAGAATAGCTACAACTAGCTAGGTGGGCTGAGTGGACTCGAGGTATGGTGTCGGCCTCGTGGACTTCTAGTAATAACATTTGTAGTGAGATCGGACCCCCGTGTGTATTGTTGCGCACGTAAAAAATTCCATGGCAGTTGGAAATCGAAAACGAGTAGCCTAATGGCGCTGTCCGAGTTAAAATTTCGAGTTAAAAATCTACCCAAAGTATTTCAGGATCCTCGCCGGTGCTACGGAGTTCATGCACTGAGCTGAGATTCTCCGGACATTGGCTTGTGTTAGGAGTAGAACGGAGCACTTATGGGTTACACCCGCGTGCCGTGATGATGATCCGTCGACTAAACTAAACAAAGCTATCTAGTATAGCTACTCTATGTATCAACCCTGAATATCTACTTTATGCATCAAATTTGTGATCAAACCTGTGTATAAATTAATCCAACAACTGTTTGTATCTACTTTATGTATCTTCTCTTTGTAGCGACAACACTTATGATCTTTGTCTACTGTATGTATCAACTGCACTTATCTACTCTATGTACCTACACTTTGTCTTCTGTATGTATCAACATATCTACTCTATGTACCTACACTTTGTCTTCTGTATGTATCAACATATCTACTCTATGTACCTACTCTTTGTCTGCTGTATGTATCAACATATCTACTCTATGTACCTATTCTTTGTCTTCTGTATGTATCAACATATCTACTCTATGTACCTACACTTTGTCTTCTGTATGTATCAACATATCTACTCTATGTACCTACTCTTTGTCTGCTGTATGTATCAACATATCTACTCTATGTACCTATTCTTTGTCTTCTGTATGTATCAACATATCTACTCTATGTACCTACTCTTTGTCTGCTGTATGTATCAACATATCTACTCTATGTACCTACTCTTTGTCTGCTGTATGTATCAACATATCTACTCTATGTACCTATTCTTTGTCTTCTGTATGTATCAACATATCTACTCTATGTACCTACTCTTTGTCTGCTGTATGTATCAACATATCTACTCTATGTACCTACTCTTTGTCTGCTGTATGTATCAACATATCTACTCTATGTACCTACACTTTGTCTTCCGTATGTATCAACATATCTACTCTATGTACCTACTCTTTGTCTGCTGTATGTATCAACATATCTACTCTATGTACTTACTCTTTGTCTGCTGTATGTATCAACATATCTACTCTATGTACCTACACTTTGTCTGCTGTATGTATCAACATATCTACTCTATGTACCTACACTTTGTCTTCTGTATGTATCAACATATCTACTCTATGTACCTACACTTTGTCTTCTGTATGTATCAACATATCTACTCTATGTACCTACTCTTTGTCCGCTGTATGTATCAACATATCTACTCTATGTACCTACTCTTTGTCTGCTGTATGTATCAACATATCTACTCTATGTACCTATTCTTTGTCTTCTGTATGTATCAACATATCTACTCTATGTACCTACTCTTTGTCTGCTGTATGTATCAACATATCTACTCTATGTACCTACTCTTTGTCTGCTGTATGTATCAACATATCTACTCTATGTACCTACACTTTGTCTTCTGTATGTATCAACATATCTACTCTATGTACCTACTCTTTGTCTGCTGTATGTATCAACATATCTACTCCATGTACCTATTCTTTGTCTTCTGTATGTATCAACATATCTACTCTATGTACCTATTCTTTGTCTGCTGAATGTAACAATGTATCTATTTTATGTATCTACTCTTTGTCTGCTGTATGTATCAACATATCTACTCTATGTACCTATTCTTTGTCTGCTGAATGTAACAATGTATCTATTTTATGTATCTACTCTTTGTCTGCTGTATGTATCAACATATCTACTCTATGTACCTACACTTTGCCTTCTGTATGTATCAACATATCTACTCTATGTACCTACTCTTTGTCTGCTGTATGTATCAACATATCTACTCTATGTACCTATTCTTTGTCTTCTGTATGTATCAACATATCTACTCTATGTACCTATTCTTTGTCTGCTGAATGTATCAATGTATCTATTTTATGTATCTACTCTTTGTCTAATATATGCATCAAATGCACTTATCTACTCTATGTATATAATTTTTGTATCAATTCTGTGTACTTTCTCTAAGTATCAGTTCTACATATCTACTTTTTGATCCTCTCTATTTATCTACTCTATCTATTTAGTCTGTATATCTATTGTATGTCTCATCTGTGTATCTACTCTATATGTCTAGTTTGTGTATTTACTCTATATGTTTAGTCTGTTTATCTACTCTATGTCTTATCTGTGTATCTACTCTATGTGTCTAGTTTGTGTATCTACTCTATATGTCTAGTGTATCTACTCTATATGTCTAGTTTGTGTATCTACTCTATATGTCTAGGCTGTATATCTACTCTATATGTCTCATCTGTGTATCTACTCTATGTGTCTACTTTGTGTATCTACTCTATATGTCTAGTGTATCTACTCTATATGTCTAGTTTGTGTATCTACTCTATATGTCTAGGCTGTATATCTACTCTATATGTCTCATATGTGTATCTACTCTATGTGTCTAGTTTGTGTATCTACTCTATATGTCTAGTGTATCTACTCTATATGTCTAGTTTGTGTATCACTCTATATGTCTAGTCTGTATATCTACTCTATAGGTCTAGTCAGTGTATCTACTCTATATGTGTAGTCTGTAAATCTACTCTAAACATCTAGTATGTATATCTACTCTATATGTCTAATTTATATATCTACAATATATGTATAGTCTGTATGATTGGCACCTTGCCGTCTTGACAGACGATAGTTTGTTACATTGTGCTTCAAAAAGGCTTAATAACTACAACCCATGGCGGTGGCGAGTGTGGCTGATAAGGCCAATTCGTTTAAATGTTTGTCCACAGTGGATGCATGTGAAAACATGGTCATTTTCACCATCATGCACCATCTTACGTCTCACACGCTCTGTGTATGCTTTATCTGAAATCATTTTCTCCTTTGTCTTTATTCCATTTCTGATAGTTGCCCTCCATGCAACACGTTCAGCGGCGACTTGTTCCCAATGTGCATTATCAATGCCTGCATCAATCATGTCCCGCTTACACACATCTTTGTATCGTAGTAGAGGCCGACCCTGAGATCTCCTATCCACCTGTAATTCACCAAAAAAGATGTCCTTTGGTATTCTACCATCATCCTTCCTCCTAACGTGTCCTATCCATCTAAGTCTACGAAGACTGAGCACGGAACACACCACCTGATCTTTCCAATACTTCAGTATTTGTGATTTTGTCTTGCCACTTAATACCAAGTATTCTTCGCAGACACCGCATATGAAAGCTGTTTAAACGTTTCTCTTGATGTGAGTATGTTGTCCAGGCTTCACTGTCACAAAGAAGAGACTAAGGAAACAGGCTTGATAGACAAGGCCTTTTGTTTTGGCAGTAAACTTCATTTTTTCCCAGACTCTTTTTCTTAACCTGTTCATTGTTGTTGCTGCCTTACCAATCCTGACGATTTCCTGATCTAGGGATAATTTGCTATTTACCTCTGATCCTAGATATGTAAAATGGTCTACTATCTCTAGTTCGGCGCCGTCAATAAAGATTGATGGTACCTCATGTGCATCATGTGACATAATCTGTGTCTTCTTTTTGCTAATTGTCAAACCAAATTCAGAACAAGCATTGGAGAATGCAGATAGTAGACATTGTAATTCTTCCTCAGAGTGGGTCGTAACTGCAGCATCATCTGCAGAGAGCAACTCTCTGATCAGTACCCTCCTAATTTTGGTCTTGGCGTTCAATCTCTGAGCATTGCAGAGGCCGCCATCTGAGCATGAGTGAATGTATATACCAGCATCCTTATCACGAAAAGCATATTTCAGTAGAAGTGAGAAGTATATTCCAAAGAGCGTGGGAGCTAATACACAACCTTGCTTAACTCCACTCTTGATTTCAAAATATTCTGAAGTTGCACCATCAAACTTGATTATAATCTTCTTTAGTGCTTTGAACAGACCCTCACGACTGACCAAATCAAATGCTTTTGTGAGGCCCATGAAGGCAATAAATAGTGGTTGGTTCTGTTCATGACATTTTTCTTGCATTTGTCGCAATGAGAATATCATATCAATGGTAGACAGGTTCTGTCGGAAGCCACACTGTGATTCGGGGTAGACTTGTTTTCCTATGACTTGAAGTCTGCGCAGAACAATTCTGGCAAATACTTTCCCAACAATACACAGAAGTGAGATACCCCTATAGTTGTTACAGTCGCTCCGATCGCCCTTGTTCTTGTAAACTGTTATGATGCTTGAATCTTTGAAATCCTGTGGGACTTGTCCTTCTCGCCAGCATAGCTCTATTAGCTGGTGGATCTGTAGAGTGAGTGTGTCTTTCCCACTCCTGATAACCTCTACTGGACTAACATTCTTACCTGGGGCCTTGCCAGATCTAGTCTGTATCAATCAATCAATCATGTGCCATGCCGGAAAGCGTGGGCGGTCATGCCTCGCCATTTCACTCGATCACCAGTGTCGTGGATCAGCTCAGTGTTCCTGTCTCGTCCATGCCATGTGGCCAAGCCATCCAGGTATATCAACTCTATATGTCTAGTCTGTATATTAACTTTTTATGTCACGTCTGTATATCAACTCTATATATCTCGTCTGTAGATCAACTCTATATATCTAGTGTGTATATCAACTCTACATGTCCAGTCTGTATATCAACTCTATATGTCTAGTCTGTATATCAACTCTATATGTCTAGTCTGTATATCAACTCTATATGTCTAGTCTGTATATCAACTCTATATGTCTAGTCTGTATATCAACTCTATATGTCTAGCCTGTATATCAACTCTATATGTCCAGTCTGTATATCAACTCTATATGTCCAGTCTGTATATCAACTATATATGTCTAGTCTGTATATCAACTCTATAAGTCCAGTCTGTATATCAACACTATATATCTAGTCTGTATATCAACTCTGTATGTCTAGTCTTATATCAACTCTATATGTCCAGTCTGTATACCAACACTATATGTCTAGTCTTATATGAACTCTATATGTCCAGTCTGTTCATCAACTCTACATGTCTAGTCTGTATATCAACTCTATATGTCCAGGTTGTATATCAACTCTATATGTCCAGTCAGTATACGAACACTATATGTCTAGTCTTATATGAACTCTATATGTCCAGTCTGTTCATCAACTCTACATGTCTAGTCTGTATATCAACTCTATATGTCCAGGTTGTATTGTCAGAATCTCGAATGTCTCCAACCGAGATGCAGGAACATCGTTACGCCCGCCAGGCGAATAATCCCCAACCGGGATGCAGTAACATCGTTACGCCCGCCAGGCGAGTATTAGTTACCTGCCCGTAGGTTGCTGGCTGACGCGATAGCCAGCGGTCAGGCAAGGACAAAGCAAGACGCACGCAGGCCTCGTGAAGCCAATCCACAGAGGGCAAGCGCTTTGCGAGAAACAGACAGACAGCTTGGGTACTCGGACCAGACAGGACGTGTAGAGAGAGAAAGGCTTTGTGTAGTTCTGTGCCCGAAAGTCGAATGCTTGTACATCTTGTGAGATAGACTGTAAGCTGTGGGTTGTCTGTAAGTGTATTGATGTATAATATATGTATTGTAATGATCATCACATGTCAAACTAGATCGTATTGCATGTGATCGGTAAATAAATCCATTGAACTTCGTGTCGTTGAGTCTCAAGTCCAATCATGTTGTGCTTGTACTTGTCTCACATGTGTTAGGGATAACGAGCCAGGTTTAAGACCTTGACATGTGTGAACGTGGGCGCTCGTCCTCATTGAACGTGGTTATTTAAGATTTGAACCTAGATTTGTGAACGTGACTTTTGTCCATCTATAATGTACATTTAAATGTGAACGTGAAGGCTCATTCTCATATAGTATTATATTAGATTGTTTGAATATGGAGGCTAGATGTGAACGTAAAGTACATACATTTGTTTGATCTTGTAAACGTGTAAAACATCAGTGATTGTGTAACTTGTGGCCATTTTGACCTTGTCGACATTGTGAAATCGTCGCCATTGTAACCTTGTCGCCATCTTGTAAACTTGATGTCTATGTCCTTACTGAATGTCATCTTGATGTAAGTGATGTGTCATCAGTGTTGTAGAGTGTTGAGATATATTTAGATTGTCTTGGTGAAGTTGGTTGTGGAAAGCAACAAGTTTCGGAAAGAAAGTGACTTGTGGTTTTGAAAAAAAAAATTGTTGATTGACGACATTACGACCTACAATTACACTCAACGCTATACAAACCTAATCAAAACTTAGTGACAAGCATACACACCACATCAGATAGACGCTAATTTATTTCCTCCAAAAACAAAGCAGGTTTTCTGTGCCATCTGACACCCTTGCCCGTAGAGGTCATTTGTGTTTTGAACTAGCGACCCTACAGTTCCTAGCCCTAGTGTGAACCGTTCTCCACCGCATCCAGTACACTTGAGTATATTTTTCTTTCTATATACTTTCGGATGCAAATTTGGGCACAAATTGTAAGTTAAACACAATTGTAAATTTTTCACTTTACTAACACCTTGTAACTAATTGTGTGTCTGACAACTCATTTGCATTTAAATTCTCCATCATGTCTTCATTAAACGACTTCATCGAGATGGGTTTAAAGCTGAAGTTAACTGGTGATGAGTTAACAAATTGGAGTGAAAGAAAATACTCTGAATACCACGAACGCGAAGAAAGAGCGGCTGAAAGAGCATTAAAGCAAGCAGAGACTGAAAGAGCTGCCAAGCAAATAGAGGCAGAAACAGCCTTAAAGCAGTCAGAGGCAGCAATAGCATTAAAGCAGGCAGAGCTTGAATTATCTGCAAAAACAAAGCAAGCTGAGTTAGATAATGAATTGAGGAAGGCAGAAATCTCAGCTCAAAGTAAAAGAGAAGAGCTTGAGTTACAACTAAAAATTAAACAACTTGAAACTGATACTGCCATAGACAAAGAGTCTAAGAAAGCTCAAAGACTGGAGAAAGAAAACCAGTATAAAAAATATCAAGGTATTGTAAGAAATTATACCTCAGGTGACTGCATTGCAGCCTTCACCCAAAATTTTGAAACCTTAATGGACCATTACCAGATTCCACTTTCTGAATGGAATATTATTTATATGAGGAGTTTGTCAGGGGAACCTCTGAAAGTCATAGAGACTATCCCCAAAGACCTCAGAAAAGATTACCATTATCTAAAATCAAAGATTATGGCGCATTTTATGTTAGATGAGGCAGGTTACAGAGAACAATTCAGCAAGTTGAGTCCAAAATCGACTCAAACGTTCTCTGACTACCTCTGCTTAGTCCGAGACATATTTACCAAATGGACTTCAGCAGCTAAAATAGATAAAGATTATCAGAAATTAGAAGATCTAATCATCAGGGATAAAGTCATCTCATCCCTTCCATCAGCATTTTCAAATTTTTTGCAAGAGAATGAATGTACGAATGTAGATCAGATTGAGAGACGTGGTTCGGCTTATTATACAGCCAATAAACATTGTTTTGCTAGTGAAGCTATTGATACAAACTTTGTAGCATCGGCTAACTATGAAAAACCTCGATCAGAACCCTATAATAGGCAAAAACCATATAAGCCTACTTCTGAGAAATACAATCATTGTAGATATTGTAAATTTTCACACCACCAAGGTGAGATGTGTGACAAAAACCCTGCATATCTTACATATCTACAGAACATCATAAATAGCCAAGATAAGGAACGTAAAGCCTTCAAAAATGCACGTAAATGTTTCCTCTGTAAGGCGTACGGGCATTGGCGTCATGATTGTAAAGGAAGGCAAATGACCAAGAAAGCAAATGCCGCCTTATTTGATAGTTCATCCTCAGATGAAGAACAATCAGAGAAACACCCTGTGAACGCAGCACAGGCTTTTGACATGTTTAACGCAAATAAATGCACTGTTTGTAATACCTTTTATGAAGATGGCGTTTTGACATGCGGCCACTCCATTCCGATTGCCAATGAAGAAGCTAATTTGGTAATAGATTCCAAAGGCAGAATAAACATCCATCAGGGATATGTGAATGGCAAGCCTGCTACAGTCCTTTGGGACACCGGCAGTTCACTTATTGGACTAAAGAGAAAGTTCATAATGCCTACAGACTATACAGGCAGGCACGTAACATGCAGAACATTCTCTGGAAATATTGAAAAGTACCCATTAGCCTGGGCATATATTCAGACACCTTTCCTCACTGGGAAAGTAAAATGCGCAGCATTAACTAACCCTGTGTGTGATATTATCATTGGAAATTTACCAGAGGTGAATGATATGCCTCATGATATAACATCTGTTTGCATTGATGAGAACATAACATCATCACCATCACATATCATCATTGATAATGTTGTATCACCAAATGAATGTATGGTAGCTAATGTAGCACTAAGATCTTATGACATCATTGATCAAACTGTTTCATCACCATCTGATATCATTGAATGTGTGAACGCAGTAACTAGATCTACTGCTAGAGTGGAAGATGAAATTAATCAAACTGAGGCTATAGAAATGCTTAGCCCAGTGGTACTACCTCCTAAAACTATGAAGGAGACTTTTGTAACAGCCCAAAAGGCTGATCCTTCATTGTCTAAATATTTTAATCTCATCGGCCAAAAGCCAAAGGTAACCAAAAATGCAAGATGGCATTTTGCTTTGAAAAATTGCATCCTCACCAGGTACTATACCAGAGGTGACAGCACAACAGAACAAACTGTGTTGCCAGTTGAATACCGTAAGCAAGCCTTACATCTTGCCCATGATATACCTCTTGCAGGGCATATGGCATACTCTAAGACCAGATCAAGATTACTAACACAGTTTTACTGGCCCAAATTCTGCAATGACATTAAGCAATATTGCAGAAGTTGTGACATCTGCCAAAAACTAGTAAAGAAAGGTAAACACCCACAGGCAAAATTACAAACCACTGACTTAGCCAGTCGACCTTTTGAGAAAATATCTGTCGACATAGTGGGCCCTCTTAATCAGATAACAACCAGAGGGAATAAATATATTATTACCTTCATTGATCTATGTAGTCGCTGCCCTGAAGCGATTCCGTTAAAGAACATAACTGCCAATGATATAATGGAAGTTTTCTTCCATATATTTTCACGGATAGGATTTCCAGACACTATCCTATCAGATAGGGGAAGTCAGTTCATTGCCGCAGCTACTCAAGCTTTCACCAAAATGCTAGGGGTGAAGCAATGTTTCAATTCTCCATATCACCCTCACTCAACTGGTATCATAGAAAAGTTTAACGGTGATTTAAAGCATTTGCTTGCTAAAGTCACGCAAGAACATCCCAACAACTGGGACTTATATTTGCCTGCTATACTTTTTGCTTATCGCGAAGTGCCACATTCTAGTACTGGATTCTCTCCTTTTGAACTTATCTATGGTGCCAAACCACGTGGCCCATTGAGTATCTATCATCAAATGTTAACTGAAGCCACTCCTTTACTTAAACCCATATTATCATACGTATACGTTACATCATTGCGTGAAAGAATCATCAAATCTTGTATAATTGCAAAAGAAGCACTAAAATTATCTGGTGCTACATATAGACAATATGCAGACAAAGGTAACAGGACAATAACGTTGACACCTGGACAGGACGTACTTCTTCTCTTACCTAGTGACAGACACTTATTGGCTGAGTCTTGGCAAGGACCATTTAAAGTAAAAAGACAGATTTCAGCTGTAGACTATGAGATTCAAATAAAAGACAAACACAAAATATTCCACATCAATATGCTAAGACCATATTACAACAGAGATAACGAACAAGACGATACAATAGCTTGTACAGTAATAATAGACCATGAAGATGACGAAGATAGTGACGAAATTCCAACACCTGCATTAGACACGACAAGCTGCTTGAAAGAAATCAAAATAAACCCAAACTTAACTCAAGCAGAAACAGACAGCTGCAAACATCTCATACAACAGTACAACACCATCTTCTCCAACAACCCAGGACAAACAGAATTAGTACAGCATCACATCACACTCACTTCAAACACACCCATAAAATGCAGACCTTACACCATTCCAGTGCATCACAAAGAAAACTTACATCAGGAAATCATTAGCTTAGAGAGAAACAACATCATTAGACGATCCCAATCACATTTCTCATCTCCAATGGTCATGGTACGCAAAAAGGACAACAGGATAAGACTCTGTATCGACTATAGGAAATTAAATAAAATAACACTTCTAGATCTAGAACCAATGTCCAACTCTGAAGATCTACTGACAGAACTGACAGACTCTAGATTCTTTACGAAGTTAGATATGACAAAAGGTTACTGGCAGATAATGGTAGACGAACAGAGCAGACACCTGACAGCATTTGCCACACCTTGGGGACTGTACGAATGGTGCAAACTTCCATTTGGGCTGGTCAATGTCCCAGCGACATTCGTACGTATGACACGACTTTTACTAGTGGACATACCAAACATTATCTGTTACATGGACGACATTTGTGTTCACACAAAGACAATGACAGACCATATAAAGACATTACAGCAGACATTTGAACGGATCAGACAGCACGGACTGACGGTAAAGCCTACAAAAGTAGACATAGCCTATCAGGAAATATCCTTCTTGGGGTACAAAATATCTAATGGCTTTGTCACGACAGACGATAACATCGTGTCCAAAATACTGAAACTCTCACTTCCGACTACGAAAAAGCAAGTCAGAAGTGTGTTAGGATTACTAAATTATTATAGACAGTTCATACCTGATTTTGCTGAACTGACTGAAAAATTTACTAACCTACTAACGAAAGACCAACCTGAAAATATTGTAAACAATGAATGCCTAAAATTTGCATTCCAGAAAGTGTTATCTTATTTCTCTGAGAATAGTTTAAAGAATCCCATTCTCAAATTGCCAAATTTCCTTATTTCTTTCAGATTACGCACAGACGCGAGCTCCGTGGCGATTGGCGCAGTTCTGTTACAGGAACATGATAACATTCTACATCCTGTATACTACTTCTCGAGAAAATTAAAACCTAGAGAACGCGCTTGGTCGACACCGCAGTTGAAAGCCCTTGCTCTAGTGGAGGGTGTAACTAAATTTTCCAGATTCCTTCTGGGACGTCATTTCATTGTGGAGTCCGACAATAGCCCTTGAAAATTTAGTACTTCAGGAGTACCTACCAACCAAATGATAGCGCGCTGGTCTCTTAAGCTCCAAGATTACAGCTTTGAAGCTCGACATATCGCAGGCAGAACCAACACGATTGCCGATCTTTTGTCCCGTTGTCCGACCGACCCAGTAAGCACTAATGTCTGAGTGCAGTGTGTTAAATACACTCAGACCAACACAGCCATCAGTGAAGTTTTTTTTTTTCACGAAAGCTGTGTATGTCTACTATATGATGTGATAGGGTTCATTCCCACTATATATAGTTTTCTTATTTTATTATTACTGTAGTAAGTGTCTTGAATAATTGTGTAGCGTGTGGTAGAAAGCGAACAATATTAATTGTATATATATTACGAAACAAGAACAGTGCCACATTCGCTCTAAACTTACCGCAAGCGAACTATCCAATTTATCAGTGGTATCTGCGAGTGGAACATATCCAGTGATATTTTAATCCGTGTATGAAAGAGTGAACTGAACTTTGACATTTACACCACTGCAGTCAATCGAAATCCAGAAGTTTTCCAGCGAAACATCCAACACATGAACTATCAGAACAGTTACATTCCGAATTGGTACATCAGACCGGAACAAATGTGTTATAGAATTTTCAACATCAGCTGTTCGTGTGTACTTCCGGATAATTTATAAATTTAGTCCAAAATTAGCAGACGACAAACAAAACCTTAAAAAGGTATGACGCTTCTAAAATATTTAGGAATCATCAATTTCGAATACACGAATTGTGTATTAATATTTTTTCAACTAGTGTAATCTTAGAATCATATCTTGATTAACTTATTCATACTATCGACATTTTTTCGCTAGTATGGGAAAGCATCAAGCTATGACGCTGAGAAATAGAAGAATAATTGTAAATTATTAAATTTAAGATTGTTTAAAATTATGTCCCTTTCATTTAATTGTTAGTACATTATTACACCAAGGGCGGTAAATTGAAATGTATTCGAATATGTGTTGTATATAAATAGCCATGGTGTTGCCAGATTGTTAACACGGCCAAGAAGTCATCAACTGGGCATGGTATAGGGTTACCGACGTTGTAGACGGACGGAAGAGCTCATGGCCAAATGAGGTCGGAACTCGAACGTTGAATACGGCTTAGAAAAAGTCGTATTACGGTCTTACCAGATGTTTTTTGTTACAAAGAGCATATTATTACTTTTTTTAGAGGTTGCGAGGTAGTTGCTTTGGAAAGCTGGTGCTACCGATCTGACTGGGTCAATATTGCAACTCAGGTAATCATCCATCGAGAGGATGAAACTTGGCAAGTGGTAAAAATTGAACACCACATGTCTTAAAATACAACTTGCATTTCTTATGTATTTCTATGCCAATATATGGATTATTATGTATTTCTATACCAATGTATATAACAACAGAAAGGTCGATTCTGACATGGTTAAAATATTAACCCCGTATGTATATAGAGTATACATGAAAGATGACATCTTTCATTAAGAAGCCCCGGGGGAGCGTGTCAGAATCTCGAATGTCTCCAACCGAGATGCAGTAACATCGTTACGCCCGCCAGGCGAGTATTAGTTACCTGCCCGTAGGTTGCTGGCTGACGCGGTAGCCAGCGTTCAGGCAAGGACAAAGCAAGACGCACGCAGGCCTCGTGAAGCCAATCCACAGAGGGCAAGCGCTTTGCGAGAAACAGACAGACAGCTTTGGGTACTCGGACCAGACAGGACGTGTAGAGAGAGAAAGGCTTTGTGTAGTTCTGTGCCCGAAAGTCGAATGCTTGTACATCTTGTGAGATAGACTGTAAGCTGTGGGTTGTCTGTAAGTGTATTGATGTATAATATATGTATTGTAATGATCATCACATGTCAAACTAGATCGTATTGCATGTGATCGGTAAATAAATCCATTGAACTTCGTGTCGTTGAGTCTCAAGTCCAATCATGTTGTGCTTGTACTTGTCTCACATGTGTTAGGGATAACGAGCCAGGTTTAAGACCTTGACAGTATATCAACTCTATATGTCCAGTCTGTATATCAACTCTATATGTCTAATCTAGTAACAACTCTATATGTCTAGTCTGTATAGCAACTGTATACGCCTAGTCTTATAACAACTCTATATGTCTAGTCTGTATATCATCTCTATATGTCTAGCCTGTATATCAACTTTATATGTATAATCTGTATATCTACTATATATATATATATATATATATATATATATATATATATATATATATATATATATATATATATATATATATATATATATATATATAGCCTGTATATCAACTCTATATGTCCAGTTTGTATATCAACTCTATATGTCCAGTTTGTATATCAACTCAATATGTCCAGTTTGTATATCAACTCTATATGTCTAGTCTAATAACAACTCTATATGTCTAGTCTGTATAACAACTCTATATGTCTAGTCTGTATATCATCTCTATATGTCTAGTCTGTATATCATCTCTATATGTCTAGTCTATATATCAACTCTATATGTATAATCTGTATATCTTATATATATATATATATATATATATATATATATATATATATATATATATATATATATATATATATATATATATATATATATATATATATATATATAGACTGTATATCAACTCTATATGTCTAGTCTGTATATCTAGTATACATGTCTAGTCTGTATATCATCTATATATGTTTAATATGTATATCTACTATATATGTCTAGTCTGTATATCAACTCTTTATGTCTGGCCTGTAGATCAACTATATATGTCTAGTCTGTATATCAACACTATATGTCTAGTCTGTATATCAACTCTGTATGTCTAGTCTGTTTATCAACTCTGTATGTCTAGTCTGTATATAAACTCTGTATGTCCAGTCTGTATATCAACTCTATATGTCTAGTCTGTATATCAACTCTATATGTCTAGTCTGTATATCAACTCTATATGTCCAGTATGTATATCAACACTATATGTCTAGTTTGTATATAAACTATATATGTCCAGTCTGTATATCAGCTCTATATGTCTAGTCTGTATATCAACTCTATATGTCCAGTCTGTATATCAACTCTATATGCCCAGTCTGTATATCAACTCTGTATGTCCAGTATGTATATCAACACTATATGTCTAGTCGTATATCAACTTTATATGTCCAGTCTGTATATCAGCTCAATATGTCTAGTCTGTTATCAACTCTATATGTCTAATCTAATATCAACTCTATATGTCTAATCTGTAAATCAACTCTATGTGTCTAGTCTTATATCAACTCTGTATGTCTAGTCTGTAAATCAACTTTATATGTCTAGTTTGTATATCAACTCTATATGTCTAGTCTGTTTGTCTACTCTATATGTCTAGTCTGTATATCAACTCCAAATGTCTAGTCTGTATATCTACTGTATATGTCTAATCTATATATCTACTATATATATATATGTCTAGTCTGTATATCAACTATATATGTCTAGCCTGTATATCAACTCTATATGTCTAGTTTCTATACCTACTATATATGTCTAGTCTGTATATCAACTCTATATGTCTAGTCTTATATCAACTCTATATGTCTAGTCTGTATATCAACTCTATATGTCTAGTCTGTATATCAACTCTATATGTCTAGTCTGTATATCTACTATATATGTCTAGTCTGTATATCAACTCTATATGTCTAGTCTGTATATGTATATCTACTATATATGTCTAGTCTGTATATGTATATCTACTATATATGTCTAGTCTGTATATCAACTATATATGTCTAGTCTGTATATCATCAATATATGCCTAATTTGTATATCAACGCTACATGTCTAGTCTGTATATCAACTCTATATGTCTAGTCTGTATATATACTATATATGTCTAGTCTGTATATCAACTCTATATGTCTAGTCTGTATATGTATATCTACTATATATGTCTAGTCTGTATATGTATATCTACTATATATGTCTAGTCTGTATATCAACTATATATGTCTAGTCTGTATATCATCTATATATGCCTAGTTTGTATATCAACTCTATATGTCTAGTCTGTATATCAACTCTATATGTCTAGTCTGTATATCTACTATATATGCCTAGTCTGTATAGCAACTCTAGGTATCAATCATATAGAACACAGACACAGGCAGAGATACGAACCACATAACCCAGAATTATGCCCCTAGCGTGGACCCTGTCGTCTGGCACTGGGTTCCAGGTAACCTTAATACAGGAACTGTTGAATGTGTTGGTTTGGACATTCTCTGGCACTCCGATGGGTACTGTAGAGTTATAACAATGCTTATCAAATAAACAATACATACTGAAGAATTATAACAGTTGTGTATCAAATAAACAATAGGTACTGCAGAATGTTAACAGTGCCTTATCAAGTAAACAATAGGTGCTGCAGAATGTTAACATTGTCTTACCATGTAAACAATTACTGTAGAATTATAACAGTGTCACAGATTAACAATGGGTATTGTAGAAGAGGAACAGAAGTTATTTTATGGCTGTAACGAAATCTGAGGTGCCTGTAATGAAATTTGAGATAATTGTAATAGAAGAGAAATTTAACTTGATGCTGTTTTGTGAAGACCTTACAATTAATACAGTATTGATGATTCTAGCGTGAACACAATGTAAACTTGACATTTATACAGTAACTGATCATTCTAGTGAGAACACAACAAACAACTGATAGTTATATATATATATATATATATATATATATATTTTTTTTTTTTTTTTAATTCGCATATCCTTTACAGGACATCGCTGTCAACAGCAGCATCTTTCAGCTGTCTGTTGATTTCTTGGCAAGATTACGCTCAGTAGTTTGCCATTGCTTTCTGAGCGGCCGGCTCAGTTATCCCGCAAATCACCAGCGGGGGTCGAACCGCTTCCAGCTCTCGCCCGCTACGAGACTGCGTGATAAACGGGATTACAGAGAAAGTGTTGTAACCCCTCGGCCAGAGAGACCGGCGATAGTGATATAGTAAATGATAATTCTAGTGTGAACACAACAAACACTAGACAGTTAAACAGTAAATGATGATTCTGGTTTGAACACAACAAACAACAGACAGTTATACAGAGGGGCTTGCGTGTTCCAGTCGCTCCAAGAGCTATGCCGACGGTAGCACAGCTACATGTCGGACAGGTCTTGGGATAGGAACCAGACCAAGAGAGACCTGCTGCCTTGCAGGTAGACTGAGGACAGACAGTCAAAGTCCGAATCAGGCGCACGATGCCACTAATTCTTGGCCCAGAAACATACTCCAAGGCTCTCTGCTGAGGGATATGGCTAAACATCTCTAAGCCTATATCCCTCGGATATGAGAGCCGGGCCGATACTAACCCACTGCAAAATGGACGTGAGATGGTGAACCTGCTACATGATTGGCCCAGACACTTGTTCAAAGGCTCTCAGCTGAGGGATATGAGGGGTCTGTGACGAAACGACGCTTCATCTGTCTTTTGTCCATTAGGTTTCGGCTAGATTAGGCGCGTCATCAGGAACTTTCCCGGTTATTTATAGCCTGGGGGAAGTCGATGGGATTTTCCGTTTAGAATCTTCTCGAAGCACCTGTATTTGAGTGACCAGAGTGGCTGGGTGCTCCATCAAATTCTCGTGCAGAAGAATCGGGAAATTCTAGTACGTGGAATGAATGTTGTCCGTGAAGTTGTCTTGCAACAAGAAGCACTCGTTTCTCGTGCGCTTCGGTACCCACGCAAGGAGCAATGCGGCTGGAAGTGTCATTCACTTTCTACTTCTCAAGGCGTGAGGACGCATGGCTTTGCTAGGCCGATTGTATAGCGTCTCACTCCAACCAAGTTGCAGCTGACTGTTATCACATTACGGCATGCTTGCCCATGAACAGTTCTGATAGCTGACTGGAGTCTGGTTCCGTGAATTCAGGTATTTACTTGGTTAAGTAAATTAACTTTGTAATTGATCACAAAACGCAATCGTTTAATCTCATTAAATATGCGGTTGTCTTTGCATCGCTAATGAGAAACCGATCGATAACGTAGTTGAGAATCTAGGCTGATCTACACCTGCGCGTGTCGCGTTTGTTGACAAGCGTGTGTAGTTGCGGTAACTGAGTGAAATGTAGGCCTGCAATATTGGCGTATTGTTTTCAACTATTAT
Source organism: Cepaea hortensis (assembly GCA_963921405.1). Taxonomy (NCBI): domain Eukaryota; kingdom Metazoa; phylum Mollusca; class Gastropoda; order Stylommatophora; family Helicidae; genus Cepaea; species Cepaea hortensis. The sequence continues at coordinate 59,446,964 of OY992897.1, read as the reverse complement.
TTCCCATGTGTGGCAAATCGTCGCATATACTAGGTTGCTGTTCTAAAATAGGGCACAGTTACTAGTGTATGATATTAACCTAACTTAGGTCAGTCAGTAGCTGAAGCTAGAAGAACTGTTGGATAGTCAGGTAAGTTGTTAGTTGGAGAATTCAGTGATGTGCTTAGCTATTAAGTAAAGAGAGCACTTAATGCTTAGATACATGGAATGATGTAACTATTGTGTGTTAAGGTAATAGTGAATTCATTTTGTGGAACTGTGGAATTCTGTGAGAAGGTAAGTTCTTCATTGATAATATATATATATATATATATATATATATATATATATATATATATATATATATATATATATATGATGTGTCATGGTGTATATATATTAGGTCATGTTATGTGATAATTCTAGGAGCGATACCGAACGCCGAGTGGTTCGACGCGTGGTAACAATGCGTTACCGTCGCGATGTAAACATGCGTTCTTAATTCTTTTCTTTGCTGTCCTGTTCTTTCATGCTTGCATAAGTACGAGTCAGTGCTGATGTGATAGAAGTATGCAGGGACGAAAGGAGGTTGATAGAGGCACGGGGACAAATGGGATATGGGGATTGAGAGCAAGTTAAGAAAGTATGAGTCTGGCAAACCAGGCCAGCTGTGAAGTTCGGCCCAGGCCAAGGCTAATCCACTTGGAAGGCCAGAACTGGTGCAGAACCCTTGGAACATGTGGGGAACATGTTTTACCAAGAAGACTTCTTGACTCTAGGGAAGAGTCTAATAAGAAGAGTTTCGCTACAGGGTGGACAGGATGTTCCACCAGCGAAAACAAATGTGTAAATACTTTATGTGGTCATGTATTATTACTATATTCCGAGTGATGGTACATTGATCGTTATGTTTATTATTGAATGTATACTGTAAGGTTGGGGTCCAGGGAAGCCTCACCTTAATGTTTAGTTCTGTTAACTCTAGAACTAGGATAGCTATTGACGTTAGCGACAACTGGTAGATGAATAGGGATATGCGAGACGTACATTCAGACTCGTCATTCTTGTTACTTACTCTGTTTGACGGGCTGTTCTTTGAGGCCATCTGACATTGACGGATACCCATGCTTAACTACTCTGCACATAGAAATTATGCTCTAGTTATTTGAATAAATAATTAGCCTGACTGAGGATTGAGTAGTCAATGATTTGATGCATGTGGACTAATGTTTGGGGCCGACTACTCTCACCGATCGCTCTTCCTTTCAGGAGTTGCCTGTTGAGGAACCAGCCTACTACAATTGTTGTTTGCCTGAAACCACTTCGTGTACCATAGCGAATGGTAGGGAAGCTACTTACCACGCCTGACTAAACCACATCATACGAAAGGGTGAATCTTCCTGATTGAATGATTCTCACCAAGTTGATTCCAGTGCCCTGAAATTGCACATGTGGGACATGATGGTTTGTTTCTTTTCTGACAGTTGAAGATGCTCTATTTCAGCAATGAAATGTTCCGCAACCTGAGCAGTCACGCTCAACTGTAAGAGACAATTGACTTTCTACGGAATTATGTTGCTATGTTCACCCAGTGACATATATCAAGGTGGGATAATCTCAGCTCTGGGAGGTCATCAAGTCCAGGTCGTTTGTTGATCCGCCTAAACGTCGGAAACTTACAGCAGAGAGTAGCACATAACTTTGTGTGTTCCTACGTCAGCACTAGTGGCAGGTCATGATGAGACCTACACCAGCTTACGTATTGTAACTAACGTGTTAACATGTATATAGGACAACTAATTATTGTCCTAGTGAACATTGTTGCCGTGACTTGTGAAAGAGAAGCTTAATCAAAGTAACTATAGAGTTTCCAAACTGTGAAATGGTTTTCTCAGATGACTCTTGTGCACTCGCTGCAGAACTATACTATTACCCAACTAGGGGTACGTGATATTATCCAGGGACCATTAGATTGGTCATTGGCTACAGACATTTAGTGAAGTCGTTAGTAACTGGGGTCACCTCAAGGAGGTGGGTCTCCCAGCCACGTTGTCTACAGAGAACTGTTTAGTGCCTTTAACAGTGAATCTTTAGGAAGTTATGGAGTGCAGTTCATCCAGTTGAGTGAAGTCCAAGTGGTTAACTCCTCTTGTTGTCGATCCAAGCTCTGGGGACGGAGTGGTCTCCAAGGTTATAGTCATCTCACTGGAAGGAAGCCGGGTGAGCGGCGGACCGACTGGACGGGACATCTGCATCCAATCTACTTCTCAGCCTAATGATGATTGGAGCCATATCTCTGATTCTGTCTCTACTCTATCCTCTACTTTTGTAAATAGAATTATTCTATCAGGGTGTTCAATTCAGTTCTATATTCTCAAGGGTAGAATAAACTTTGTGTATGTTGACTTACTCTTTGTACAATTATTGAGTGTGGTCTCGGACGATGCCTCAGTGTTCATTGTCCCAAGGGAGTAGGTAGATAGTGGGGTCTGGAATCTGGAGGGGCTTGTAGACATAATTAACTAATACGAGGTCAACAGCAGAGAAACAGTGTATCTACCTGTCCAGTCCCTGGGGTCAGAATACACGGGAGTGCTAGAGACACCTCGGGTGTGGTTAACTCGCAGTACCCGAGGCGATCTTGTCATACTCCAGATTCGAGTGGGGGCTCGTCCGGGATTATTCCCGAGTCCTGGAAAATCTTTGTGTGTTGTTACAACCTCTCGTAGGGATACTGACGTAGTCTATATCCTCTACTCTCAGTCTCCATAAGATTCTACTACTTCTACCTATCTCATATCTGTCTGACGGACATCTGTGTTGTTGTGGTGTTTAGTTAATACTCTTAGTTAGATATTAATTGTATTGCTTGATACACACATACACATAGGTAACCATATCTCATAGTGAACATGTCTACCCAAGAGTTAGACTTAGCCAAAGTTCAGGCAACTGGGCATAAGTTAGGTCTAGAGGGTGATGCATTGAAATCCTATGTTCAAGCGGTGGAAAGAGATTTTCGCCAAGAGGAAAGGGAGAGGAGGAGAGCAGAACGAGACCTTGAAGCTAGTAAAGTGGCTTTAGAGGAAAAGAAGATAGCTGCTGACAGTGAGATGAAACGGCTTGAGTTGGAAGCTGACAGAGAGAAACGTGACCATGAGTATCGAATGAAGCTACTTGAGGCACAAGCGCCTGCTACTGGTGTAACTGAGGGAGATGTGGGAGGAGGTGTACCTCCTGGCTCAGAGTCAGCCAGTAGACGTGACTACCAGGCTATGAAGTGGCCTTTACAGCCGTTCGAACCCGAGAAAGAACGGATAGACCAGTACTTAGAGAAGTACAAAGCTATGTCTATTGCAATGGGGTTGGACAAACAGAAATGGTGTTTGAAACTCTCCCATGGACTTCGAGGCGCCGGTTACGAAGTCTATGCACGCTTGCCACCGGGTTTGCAGAACGAATACCCGGCATTAAAAGCGGCTCTCTTGAAGAGATTTGAAATCACAGTGCACTCGTACCGACGGAAGTTTAGAACTTCGAAGCGAGAGCCTGGTGAATTGTTTTCAGCATACAGTGTGAGAATGAATTCATACCTTCTTAAATGGATGGCCTTGGCCGGATTTGAAGAGGAGTATGAAAGTTTGCGTGAGTTGCTGGTTGTAGATCAGCTGCGAATGCAAATGTCGAAACCCTTGCGAAATTTCTTAGGTGAGAATGGGGCTGAGAGATTGGATATAGTCACCAAGTTAGCTGAAAGGTATGTTGAAGTCTATGACGAGACTGGAGACACCAGTCCAACAGATCCGAGATCGAAAGATAAATATCAAGGTAAGTCAAGTAAGGCATTAAAGAAGGCCAAGGGTTCTAGTGAACCGACGAAACAGGTAAACTCTTTAGAGGAGACCTCTAACGTCAACCCAGGTAAGAATAGCCCACCTAGCTCTCCAAAGAGGAAGTGGAGCGAACGGTGGTGCAAATTCTGCAAGTCCAGCACCCACAATACGAGTGAGTGCAAGAGTAAGCCTAAGGACTTACACTTTGCTTGTCTTGCAGAGGTTAGGGATAGACCCTGCAGGACAGTGAAGTCGGTTGATGGGAATTCTGAACCTAAGAGACCTCCAGTGGTTGAGAGAGTGGAAGTGAATGGGCAACAGGTGATGTGCTTCTATGACACAGGATTGCAATTTCCTGCTGTAATTGCATCCCACCCGATAGGCCCAGAGCAACTCACCGGGGAGATAACGGAGATACAGCCAGTCAGTAAGAGTGCGGTAGCATTACGTTGCCCGATTGCCAATGTGGGGATTCGGAGCAAGTACATTATTGGAACCATTAAGGCGGCAGTAGTACCGGATCCTCTCTATCCCATGATCCTTGGCCCGAAGCACGTGTTTTTAGGCGAACCAAAGCACCCTAAAATCCATAAGTCTAGGTAGGTCAGATCTACAGAGGAAGAGGGTCTAGAAAAGGTAAGTCTCCGGAAACCTCCGCCAGATGTGATGAGTACTGCTCGGAGCAAGAATGCGACGATGTGTCCTTGTTCAAACAGGTTGTCCAACGGTATGAACCCGTTAACTCAGGGTAAGCTCAACTCTGAACACCGGTCGCAGTTAATTCAGACCGGAGCAGAGAAGTGGCAGTTGGAACGTAAGTTGGTTCCTGAGAGCTTCAGAGCTAATCTGCTGCGAACGGTACATGTCAGGTCCCCAACCGGACATCTGACTGTAGGGGCAACCACTAAGTGTCTTTCCCGGTACTATTGGTGGCCGGGAATGACAGGCGACGTGCGCAGATATATCAGGTCTTGTCCTGAGTGCCGTAAATGCACACCTGGAAAACGGACGAAGACGAAGATATCCTTCGCGGTTGGAGACCGAGTTCTAATACTACTCCCAATCGAGGGGAACGAATTCGAAATCGGGTGGCAGGGCACATTCCTAGTGGATAAAGTGGGGCTCCACAAGCACTATGGAGTGGCGATCCTGGGAAAGTCTGCTACTTTCCATTCCACTCTCCTCATGCGCTATGAGGGGAAGCCCGATGATAAGTCTGCACACCCAAGGGCGCAAAGTTTCGCTGAGAATGCGGTTCGGGGTTCAGGTCAGGTAGCAGAAAGCCTGTCACACCATAGGCAGTCCTATATGTATGTGCAGGTACCTTCTTCGGTTCAGCCCGGTGATCGGGGGAACATGACCGGCCAAAAGAACACCCGCAGTGATAGCTACACTGAGAACCGTAGTCGGAAGAGGTGGGTTGTGTCTGAACGTACACAGATCTCTGGTCCCTCAAACCGACCGACTGCAGTCTAGCTGTGTCCTCGAAAGGGGAAGCTGAAGATGCAGAAGTCCAGTAAACTCTGGCAGGAGCGATCGTTAAATTAGATCGAGACGGGAGCTCTAGTCCGCAAGATACTGCGAGATGCCCGATCGCAGTAGCGGAGTAGGCGTTGATCACCTGTGATACTTAATAACTTGTCACCCCACCAAAGGTGGTAAAAGTATCCTATGAAATATTGTCGGGTTAGACTTCCTCGCGCGCCATCCGGTCTCTAAGAGAGAAGATGGAACGACATAGACAGCTTCTGCGAAGAAGTGGAACGACGGGGTCGATCCTCTTAAAGTGGGGGGCCTATGTGACGAAACGACGCTTCATCTGTCTTTTGTCCATTAGGTTTCGGCTATATTCGGCGCGTCATCAGGAACTTTCCCGGTTATTTATAGCCTGGGGGAAGTCGATGGGATTTTCCGTCTAGAATCTTCTCGAAGCACATGGATTTGAGTGACCAGAGTGGCTGGATGCTCCATAAAACTCTCGTGCAGAAGAATCGGGAAATTCTAGTACGTGGAATGAATGTTGTCCGTGAAGTTGACTTGCAACAAGAAGCACTCGTTTCTCGTGCGCTTCGGTACGCACGCAAGGAGCAATGCGGCTGGAAGTGTCATTCACTTTCTACCTCTCAAGGCGTGAGGACGCATGGCTTTGCTAGGCCGATTGTATAGCGTCTCACCCCAACCAAGTTGCAGCTGACTGTTATCACATTACGGCAAGCTTGCCCATGAACAGTTCTGATAGCTGACTTGAGCCTGGTTCCGTGAATTCAGGTATTTACTTGGTTAAGTAATTTAACTTTGTAATTGATCACAAAACGCAATCGTTTAATCTCATTAAATATGCGGTTGTCTTTGCATCGCTAATGAGAATCCGATCGATAACGTAGTTGAGAATCTAGGCCAATCTACACCTGCGCGTTTCGCGTTTGTTGACAAGCGTAAGTTGTTAGTTGGAGAATTCAGTGATGTGCTTAGCTATTAAGTAAAGAGAGCACTTAATGCTTAGCCACATGGAATGATGTAACTATTGTGTGTTAACGTAATAGTGAATTCATTTTGTGGAACTGTGGAATTCTGTGAGAAAGTAAGTTCTTCATTGATGATATATATATATATATATATATATATATATATATATATATATATATATATATATATATATATATATATATATATATATATATATATATATATATATATGATGTGTCATGGTGTATATATATATATTAGGTCATGTTATGTGATACTTCTAGGAGCGATACCGAACGCCGAGTGGTTCGACGCGTGATAACAATGCTTTACCGTCGCGATGTAAACATGCGTTCTTAATCCTTTTCTTTGCTGTCCTGTTCTTTCATGCTTGCATAAGTACGAGTCAGTGCTGATGTGATAGAAGTATGCAGGGACGAAAGGAGGTTGATAGAGGCACGGGGACAAATGGGATATGGGGATTGAGAGCAAGTTATGAAAGTATGAGTCTGGCAAACCAGGCCAGCTGTGAAGTTCGGCCCAGGCCAAGGCCAATCCACTTGGAAGGTCAGAACTGGTGCAGAACCCTTGGAACATGTGGGGAACATGTTTTACCAAGAAGACGTCTTGACTCTAGGGAAGAGTCTAATAAGAAGAGTTTCGCTACAGGGTGGACAGGATGTTCCACCAGCGAAAAGAAGTGTGTAAATACTTTATGTGGTCATGTATTATTACTATATCCCGAGTGATGGTACATTGATCGTTATGTTTACTATTGAATGTATACTGTAAGGTTGGGGTCCAGGGAAGCCTCACCTTAATGTTTAGTTCTGTTAACTCTAGAACTAGGATAGCTATTGACGTTAGCGAACAACTGGTAGATGAATAGGGGTATGTGAGACGTACGTTCAGACTCGTCATTCTTGTTACTTACTCTGTTTGACGGGCTGTTCTTTGAGGCCATCTGACATTGACGGATACCCATGCTTAACTACTCTGCACATAGAGATGATGCTCTAGTTATTTGAATAACTAATTAGCCTGGCTTAGGATTGAGTAGTCAATGATTTGATGCATTTGGACTAATGTTTGGGGCCGACTACTCTCACCGATCGCTCTTCCTTTCAGGAGTTGCCTGTTGAGGAACCAGCCTACTACAATTGTTGTTTGCCTGAAACCACTTCGTATACCATAGCGAATGGTAGAGAAGCTACTTACCACGCCTGACTAAACCACATCATACGAAAGGGTGAATCTTCCTGATTGAATGATTCTCACCAAGTTGATTCCAGTGCCCTGAAATTGCACATGTGGGACATGATGGTTTGTTTCTTTTCTGACAGTTGAAGATGCTCTATTTCAGCAATGAAATGTCCCGCAACCTGAGCAATCACGCTCAACTGTAAGAGACAATTAACTTTCTACGGAATGATGTTGCTATGTTCACCCAGTGAGATATATCAAGGTGGGATAATCTCAGCTCTGCGAGCTCATCAAGCCCAGGTCTTTTGTTGATCCGCCTAAACGTCGGAAACTTACAGCAGAGAGTAGCACATAACTTTGTGTGTTCCTACGTCAGCACTAGTGGCAGGTCATGATGAGACCTACACCAGCGTACGTATTGTATCTAACGTGTTAACAGGTATATAGGACAACTAATTATTGTCCTAGTGAACATTGTTGCCGTGACTTGTGAAAGAGACGCTTAATCAAAGTAACTATAGAGTTTCCAAACTGTGAAATGGTTTTCTCAGATGACTCTTGTGCACTCGCTGCAGAACTATACTATTACCCAACTAGGGGTACCTGATATTATTCAGGGACCATTAGATTGGTCATTGGCTACAGACATTTAGTGAAGTCGTTAGTAACTGGGGTCACCTCAAGGAGGTGGGTCTCCCAGCCACGTTGTCTACAGAGAACTGTTTAGTGCCTTTAACAGTGAATCTTTAGGAAGTTATGGAGTGCAGTTCATCCAGTTGAGTGAAGTCCAAGTGGTTAACTCCTCTTGTTGTCGATCCAAGCTCTGGGGACGGAGTGGTCTCCAAGGTTCTAGTCATCTCACTGGAAGGAAGCCGGGTGAGTAGCGGACCGACTGGACGGGACATCTGCATCCAATCTACTTCTCAGCCTTATGATGATTGGAGCCATATTTCTGATTCTGTCTCTACTCTATCCTCTACTTTTGTAAATAGAATTATTCTATCAGGGTGTTCAATTCAGTTCTATATTCTCAAGGGTAGAATAAACTTTGTGTATGTTGACTTACTCTTTGTACAATTATTGAGTGTGGTCTCGGACGATGCCTCAGTGTTCATTGTCCCAAGGGAGTAGGTAGATAGTGGGGTCTAGAATCTGGAGGGGCTTGTAGACATAATTAACTAATACGAGGTCAACAGCAGAGAAAACAGTGTATCTACCTGTCCAGCCCCTGGGGTCAGAATACACGGGAGTGCTAGAGACACCTCGGGTGTGGTTAACTCGCAGTACCCGAGGTGATCTTGTCACACTCCAGAATAGAGTATGAGAGGGCCTGGCCACTACTCGCTCTCTGCCGCATGTTGATAAGGTGCTGAGCCGGCAGCACATGTAGCCTATCTCGAGAGCATTACTAAAGGTGAAAAAAGCGTTCCAATCGCACGCAACGGTTACCAAGTCTCTATAAAAAAATTCATTGAGGGAGAGTAATCAAATGTGGATAAACGTCTCATTAACACGAAATGGAACGCTTGGCTTGCGAATCCATTACGTGGAAGTCCGAAGCGAAAGCTTGCTGGGTGGATGTCGTCCGTAGACTAATGTGGAAAAACGTCTCATTAACATGAAATGGACTGATTAGCTAGCGAATACATTACGTGGAAGTCCGAAGCGAAAGCTTGCTGAGTGGATGTCGTCTGCAGACTTACCGTTCCTGGTTTGTGTTGGGAGCGGCCAGTGGCGAACGAAATATCCAATACATGGAAGTGAGGAATTAAAGCAGCCATGAGCAGGACGTGGCGATTCCTTGGGTAAGCCCAATGAGCCATAGCGCAATTTGCCAGCTCTGCAATAATGGAAGCCACATTGGATGGCGGGATTGCCCATGGTCTGCCCCGTGCTTTCCCTTGAGGGTTGACCGTGATGTCTTCAGCCGTTCTACCTTGACCAGCTGAGATGTGGACGGCACCACAACAGAATATTCCTCGAAACCCCCAGGACGGCTGACCTGGTTTTAAAAAACGCTCGCAGAGGTCAGATGTGCCGGCCTAAAGGTTGCAAATAAATAGGCCCAACGCAAAAACGCCCGAGTGAAATGTCTCTCGTGCCCGGAACAGCTCTGACTATCTTGTCTTCCGACCTGAACAACTCTGACTATCCTGTCTTCCGACCTGAACAACTCTGACTATCCTGTCTTCCGACCTGAACAACTCTGACTATCCTGTCTTCCGACCTGAACAACTCTGACTATCCTGTCTTCCGACCTGAACAACTCTGACTATCCTGTCTTCCGACCGGAACAGCTCTGATTAGATAGTCTTCTGGGCACAATGTCCGTACACGTCCGAACCGAAAGCTCGCTGAGTGGAAGTCGCCTGCAGACTGACCGTTCGTAGTTTGTGCGGGGAGTGGCCTGTGGCGAACCAAATGCTCAATACATAGAAGTGAGGAATTAAAGCAGCCATGTGACGATTCCTTGGGTGAGCCTAGCACCAGAGCGCTGTGTGTCGGCTCTGCAATTATGGAAGCCTCCTTGGATGGCGGAAAATGCCCATGGACTGCCCCTGCCTTCCCTTGAGGGCTGACCGTTAAGTCTTCGACCGTTCTAACTTGACCAGCTGGAATGTGGATGGCACCACAAAAGTGAGAGTCCCCCAGGAATGCTAACCTGATTAAAAACGGAAGCAAAAGTCGGATGTGTTGACCTAAGGGTTTTGGCCCAAGGGTGCATAACGAGACACACCGCAATTACGTCTGAAAAACACGCCGGATGAACATAGAAGAAGAAGATGATGATGATTCTAGTGTGAACACAACAAGCATATGACAGTTATACACTAAATGTAGTGTGAACACAACAACCAACTGACAGTTATACACTAAATGCGGACTCTAGTGTGAACACAAAGAACTTACAATCCTCAGCAGAGTATATCTGCACAACAGAAGAGTTGGGCCCCGGGCCCTCCGAGTTGAAGGCTTGAACCTTAGTCTCGTACAGGAGGAAGTAATACAGGGGCCCAACCTGCGTCACCGCATACTCTTGTTGAGGGTCGTTGATTATAATCTGTTAATGTTTTATAACATTTTCGTTATGGATGTGTTGTGTATGTGCGTGTGTGCCTTTGTATGTGGCTGTGCGTGTGTAAGTGACTGTATATGTGGTTGTGTATGGGTGTGTATGTGTCTTTGTGAATGTGTCCGTGTATGTGTTTGTGAAAATGTCAATGTTTGCATGTGTATGTGTTTGTGTGTGTATGTGGAGAGAGGGAGACTTGTATATGTGTATGCTTTTGTTTGTTTGTAACTGCCCCAACGTTGTACATTTTTAGTTACTAAAAGTGTACGCTGTATGTTTACACACTATGTTGTGTTGTTTGTCCATCAAGAATGATGATGACCATTCATTTCATCCAGTGGGGTTAAAAATATGGAGCCGTAAGTTATAAGATGGCTGATAAGGCCTATTTTTATTCGAAATGTTCTTTGACAATGTGGGCAAAGAATGCTTGACGTTCCAGGAGGAGGATCTCTTGCAGTGGTATTTCTGTCCAGGCTTTTCTTCACAGCTCTTGCAGTCCTGGTTGCTTCACAAGTGAATGTACCTTTGCGTAATGATGTACGCCTCGAATTTCGGTCTTTGGCAGCAGTCTCCGAGGTGTCAAGATGAATTCCAAAAGCTTTCAGTGATTTTCAGAGTGTTTTTAAAGCGTTTCCTCTCGCCGCAGTGGGAGCGTTTACCACAACGCAGCTCGCCATAAAAAAATCTTTTAAGGAACCTGCGATCTGGCATGCGAGTTAAGTGACCAGTCCAGCGAATCTGATTTTTCATTAGTAGAGTATGGATACTGGACATTGACGCTCTTTCTAGAACTTCAGTGTCTGGATCTTGTCTTGCCATTTAATCTTCAATAGCTTCCGAAGGCAGACTGTGTGGAAGTGGTTTAATTTCCTAGCGTGTCGCTGATAAACAGTCCGGGTTTCACAAGCATATAGCAGTGTGGATAATACAACTGCTTTGTAGAGTTTCAGCTTTATTTGCAGGCTTATTCCATTTCTGTCCCATACATTCTTGAACAGTCTGCCAAAGGCAGCACTGGCCTTGGAAATTCTTGCATTCACTTCGTCATCAATTGTGGCAGCTTGACACAAGTACTGCCAAGATAGGTGAATTTTTCCACAACACTTAGGATACGACCATTCACCTTGATATTCGACACGGTGTGATTATTTCCTGGAGCTGGCTGATACATAACTACAGTCTTTTCCAAGTTGATATTGAGCCCAAAGTTGGCACAGGCATATGAGAAAGCTGAAACATTGTGTTGCATGTCCGCCTCTGTGTTGGCACATACAGCGCAATCATCAGCAAACAGGAGCTCTCTGACGATGTCGCTGTTAGTTTTGGTTTTGACTTTCAGCCTTCTGAGATTGAATAACTTTCCACCCATGCGATAGTTGATGTCTATTCCAATGTCGTTGTTCTCGAAGGCATTCATCAACATGGCTGAAAACATGAGGCTGAACAGTGTTGGTGCCAGGACACATCCTTGCTTCATTACATTGGTGACAGGAAAGGGCTCAGACAGTTCACCATTTTCCTGTACTCTTGCCTGCATACTAATATGAAATAGCCGCACTATTTGTACAAACTTTCGTGGACAGCCATATTTCACCATGTTCTTCCACAGTCCTTCTCTGTTGACTGTATCAAAAACCTTGGTAAGGCCAATGAAAGTGGAGAACATTTCGAAGTTCTGTTCCTGACATTTCTATTGCAGCTGCCTTGCAGCGAAAATCATGTCAACAGTTCCTCGTTCTTTTCTGAAGCGACATTGACGCTCAGAAAGAAGACCTTGATCGAGATGGGTTGTGAGGTGATTGAGAAGAATTCTGGCGAGTATCAAGGTCTTCCATGCAATTGTTTAAACACTATATGCCTACACACTATATGTCTACACACTATAAGTCTACACACTATAAGTCTACACACTAAATGTCTACACACTATATGTCTACACACTATAAGTCTACACACTAAATGTCTACACACTAAATGTCTACACACTAAATGTCTAAACACTATATGTCTACAAACTATATATCTACACACTATATATCTAAACACTATATATCTACACATTATATATCTACACACTATATGTCTACACACTATATGTCTACACACTATATGTCTACACACTATATGTCTACACACTATATATCTACACACTATACAACTACATATTATATATCTACACATTATATATCTACACACTATATATCTACACATTATATATCTACACATTGTGTATCTACACATTATATATCTACACATTATATATCTACACATTATATATCTACACATTATATATCTACACATTATATATCTACACATTATATATCTACACATTATATATCTACAAATTATATATCTACACATTATATATCTACACATTATATATCTACACTTTATATATCTACACATTATATATCTACACATTATATATCTACACATTATATATCTACACATTATATATCTACACATTATATATCTACACATTATATATCTACACATTATATATCTACACATTATATATCTACACATTATATATCTACACAATATATATCTACACATTATATATCTACACATTATATATCTACACTTTATATATCTACACATTATATATCTACACATTATATATCTACACATTATATATCTACACATTATATATCTACACATTATATATCTACACATTATATATATACACATTATATATCTACACATTATATATCTACACTTTATATATCTACACATTATATATCTACACATTATATATCTACACATTATATATCTACAAACTATACATCTACACATTATATATCTACATATTATATATCTACATATTATATATCTACACATTATATATCTACACACTATATATCTACACACTATATATCTACACATTATATATCTACACATTATATATCTACACATTATATATCTACACATTATATATATAAACATTATATATCTACACATTATATATCTACATATTATATATCTACATATTATATATCTACATATTATATATCTACACATTATATATCTACACATTATATATCTACACATTATATATCTACACATTATATATCTATACATTATATATCTCCTCAAGGTGAATGGTCCTCTAAAAGTACTGGAGAGTTTTGGTCAGAGACCATAACTTTATGAAGGGAAAATCCCAACTGCACCTCCCCGCGGTAGAGGATGGAAACACACTACGGTGTGGCTAACACAGCTCTGGGGACCGAGTATCCACCGGAATAAGTGGACAACTCTGCAGCTGAGCAGAGCAGGGCACTCACTTGTCCTTACAGTCGGAAATGGCTGTCAAAGGTAGAGGTAAAAAGACCACCATGTGAATGTGGAAGGCAAGGGGAAACCACCACATTATCTTCCCAAGACTTCATGGCAAAACACACTGTGAAAAATAGGTACAATGCAATAACTAAAATACAGAGTATAGATGAACAATGGGAAATGTTAAGGGACTCCATTCATCAAACTAGCAAAGAGGTATTACCGGAGAGAGGCAAAATAGCTAAGAAAAAATGGATGAATGAAGATATCTTAAAACTGATGGACAAAAGAAAACAGAGTAAAAATGACAAACAAGAATACGCTAAGATAAATAAAGAAATAAAAGTTAAATGTGGGAAGGCTAAAGAAAGTTGGTTAAACGAGCAATGCAAAAAAATTGAATTAAATTCCATTAAAGATACAAAAAATATGCACAGACAAATCAGTGAGCTTACAGGAAGAAAAATAAGAATAAATACAGGGTGTTTGAAATCAAAAACAGGAAAGATAATATTAGAGGAAGATGCTATAATGAAGAGGTGGAATGAGTATATAAGAGAATTATATGAAGGAGAAAGGGAAGAATTAACAGAAGATAGTAACTTAGAAGGTCCACCTATTCTGAAAGAAGAAGTCGCTGACGCTATGAGACGTATGAAGAAAGGAAAAACAACTGGGCCAGATGAAATTACAATAGAAGAATTAGAAGTATTGGGAGAATTTGGAATAGATATATTAACCAAAATGTTGAATGATATTTACAGCAGTGGATATTTACCCAGAGATATGCTGAAATCTGTATTTATAGCTATACCAAAAAGACCAGGAGCAATTGATTGTGAAGATTTTCGTACAATTAACCGTATAAACGATATCACTAAGCTTCTACTCAGAATCATAATGAGAAGAACCAAAAAGAAAATAAAAATGGAAATTAGTGAAGAACAGTATGGATTTGTGGAAGGAAAGGGCACAAACAATGCAATTTATACATTACGGACACTAATAGAAAGGTCAATAGAGAAACAGAGAGACATATATTTGTGCTTCATAGATTATACTAAGGCATTTGATAAAGTAAAACATGATGAACTGATTAAAATGTTGGAAGATATCAACACTGATGGAAAAGATTTAAGAATAATAAAGAATATTTACTGGAACCAAGTAGCAGCAATTAAAATGGGAAATAAAGAGGGTAGTTACGAACAGATAAAGCTAGGAGTACGACAAGGGTGTGTCTTGTCACCAGATCTTTTCTCCCTGTATAGCGAAGTAATAATGAGAGAGATCAAAGAGATGCCAGGAATACTAGTTGGAGGTTATAATATAAATAATATACGCTATGCAGATGACACAGTATTGGTGGCGGATAATTCAACAGACCTACAACAATTATTAGACGTAGTAGTAACAGAGAGTGCAAGGAAAGGACTCTCCTTGAATATCAAGAAAACAGTAACAATGGTAATATCAAAGAAAATGGTGACACCAAAATGTGACATAGAAATAGAAGGGAAAATCCTTAACCAAGTTGATAATTTTAGATACCTAGGGGCATTTATAACATCAGATGGAAGATGTACAACAGAGATTAGGAGCAGAATAGGGCATGCAAAAGCCGCATTTCAGAAAATGAAGAGTATCTTATGCAATAAGTCACTATCACTGAATGTAAGAAAAAGAGTGCTGAAATGCTATGTAGAACCAGTTTTGCTGTATGGCAGTGAATCTTGGAATGTAAATGAACAAATTAAGAAGAAATTAGAAGCAACAGAGATGTGGTTCCTGAGACGAATGTTGCGAATTCCTTGGACTGCCAGAGTAACTAACGACGACTGCCTGAAACAGGCTAACGAAACTAGAACATTATATACAACAATAAGACAGAGACAAACAGCTTTCCTCGGTCATGTGATGAGAAGAGAGGCATTGGAGAACATCGTAACAACTGGAAAGATCGAGGGGAAGAGAGGCAGAGGTAGACCAAGAGAAGTGATGCTGGATGGATTGAGACGGTGGCATGGAGGAATATCAGCAGCAGAGTTGATCCAGAAAACCAAAGACCGAGATCTATGGAGAGCCATGAACGCCTACGCCAGCCGGCACGGCACTTGATGATGAGATGACATTATATATCTACACATTATATATCTACACACTATACATCTACACATTATATATTTACATATTATATATCTACACATTATATATCTACACATTATATATCTACACATTATATATCTACACATTATATATCTACACATTATATATCTACACATTATATATCTACACACTATACAACTACATATTATATATCTACACATTATATATCTACACATTGTATATCTACACATTATATATCTACACACTATATATCTACACACTATATATCTACACATTATATATCTACACATTATATATCTGCACATTATATATCTACACATTATATATCTACATATTATATATCTACACATTATATATCTACATGTTATATATCTACACATTATATATCTACACATTATATATCTACATATTATATATTTACACATTATATATCTACACATTATATATCTACACATTTTATATCTACACACTATATATCTACAAACTATTTATCTACACACTCTATATATACACATGATTTATCTACACACTATATATCTACACATTGTATATCTACACACTATATATCTACACACTATATGTCTACACACTATATATCTACACACTATGTATCTACACACTATATGTCTACACACTATATGTCTACACACTATATGTCTACACACTATATGTCTACACACTATATGTCTACACACTATATGTCTACACACTATATGTCTACACACTATATGTCTACACACTGTACAACTACCTAAACACCAGATGAGAGTAGAGGCAGCTCACCGTGTTCCAGACTGCATCTTTCACGTTGTCGTCCTGCTTCCTCCAGTAGACTCGGTAGTGGACCGTGTCGTTGGGGACACCGTACTCTGCTCGCTTCAGGGCCTGCGAGGGGTGGGGGGGGGGGACATGAAACAGTGTGAATATGTGAACAGTGTGACATGCAATATCACATCATCAACATAACAATGTGACCAGCAGGTTGACATCATTAACATGATAGTATGCCAAGCAGGCTGACATCATCACCATGACAGTGTGACAACATCAACACGACAGTGTGACAACATCAACACGACAGTGTGACATCATCAACACGACAGTGTGACATCATCAACACGACAGTGTGACATCATCAACAAGACAGTGTGACATCATCAACACGACAGTGTGACATCATCACCATGACAGTGTGACATCATCACCATGACAGTGTGACATCATCAACACGACAGTGTGACATCATCAACACGACAGTGTGACATCATCAACACGACAGTGTGACATCATCAACATGATAGTGTGACATCATCAACATGACAGACAAGATGTGGCTTGCCGTGATTCTGCTAGTCAGTGGTGTCTGGTTTGTGGTTGAGACATAAGAAGTAGCAGCAATAGAAGCCAGAGAGGATGAAGAGGAATGAGGTAGGGAGGAGGATGAGGAAGAGATGAAGAAAAGTTGAAGGAGGAGGAAATCTGACAGACTTATCTTCATAGACAGACAATTTGGAGACACGCATCTATGTGTGGCTGACAGATGTGAAGATGTATGTCCCTGGAAAAGGTGAAGATGTATGTCCCTGGCAAAGGTGATTATTATGTCCCTGGCAAAGCTGATTATTATGTCACTGGCAAAGGTGATTATTATATCCCTGGCAAAGGTGATTATTATTTCCCTGGCAAAGGTGATTAGTATATCCCTCGCAAAGGTGATTATTATGTCCCTGGCATAGGTGATTATCATGTCCCTGACAAAGGTGATTATTATGTCCCTGGCAAAGATGATTGTGTTTGTTCATGATAAAGATGATTACGTTTGTTCTTAACAAACGTGATTATGTATGTCTCTGACAAAGATGATTATGTTTGTTCCTGACAAAGATGATTATATATGTCCCCGACAAAGATGATTATGTTTGTTCCTGACAAAGGTGATTATGTGTATTCCTGACACAGACGATTATGTTTGTTCCTGACAAAGATAATTATATTTGCTCCTGACAAAGATGATTATATATGTTCCCGACAAAGATGATTGTGTTTGTTCCTGACAAAGGTGATTATGTGTATTCCTGACAAAGATGATTATGTTTGTTCCTGACAAAGATGATTATGTATGTCCCCGACAAAGATGATTATGTTTGTTCCTGACAAAGGTGATTATGTTTGTTCCTGACAAAGATGATTATGTTTGTTCCTGGCAAAGATGATTATGTTTGTTCCTGACAAAGATGATTATGTGTATTCCTGACAAAGATGATTATGTTTGTTCCTGACAAAAATGATTATGTTTGCTCTTGACAAAGATGATTTGTTTGTTCCTGACAAGGATGATTATGTTTGCTCTTGACAAAGATGATTATTTTTGTTTCTGACAAAGATGATTATGTTTGTTCCTGACAAAGATGATTATGTATGTCCCTGACAAAGATGATTATGTTTGTTTCTGACAAAGACGATTATGTTTATTCCTGGCAAAGGTGATTATGTTTGTTCCTGGCAAAGGTGATTATGTTTGTTCCTGGCAAAGGTGATTATGTTTGTTTCTGACAAAGATGATTATGTTTGCTCTTGACAAAGATGATTATGTTTGTTCCTGACAAAGATGATTATGTTTGTTTCTGACAAAGACGATTATGTTTGTTCATGGCAAAGGTGGTTATGTTTGTTCCTGACAAAGATGATTATGTATGTCCCCGACAAAGATGATTATGTTTGTTCCTGACAAAGGTGATTATGTTTGTTCCTGACAAAGATGATTATGTTTGTTCCTGGCAAAGATGATTATGTTTGTTCCTGACAAAGATGATTATGTGTATTCCTGACAAAGATGATTATGTTTGTTCCTGACAAAAATGATTATGTTTGCTCTTGACAAAGATGATTTGTTTGTTCCTGACAAGGATGATTATGTTTGCTCTTGACAAAGATGATTATTTTTGTTTCTGACAAAGATGATTATGTTTGTTCCTGACAAAGATGATTATGTATGTCCCTGACAAAGATGATTATGTTTGTTTCTGACAAAGACGATTATGTTTGTTCCTGGCAAAGGTGATTATGTTTGTTCCTGGCAAAGGTGATTATGTTTGTTTCTGACAAAGATGATTATGTTTGCTCTTGACAAAGATGATTATGTTTGTTCCTGACAAAGATGATTATGTTTGTTTCTGACAAAGACGATTATGTTTGTTCCTGGCAAAGGTGATTATATTTGTTCCTGGCAAAGGTGATTATGTTTGTTCCTGACAAAGGTGATTATGTATGTCCCTGACAAAGACGATTATGTTTGTTCCTGGCAAATATGATTATGTTTGTTCCTGATAAAGGTGATTATGTTTGTTCCTGACAAAGGTGATTATGTTTGTTCCTGACAAAGGTGATTATGTTTGTTCCTGACAAAGATGATTATGGTGGTATCAAACTGCTGCACCTACCTCCCATCTTATGGTCAGATCTCCCACAGATCCCCCGCCACCCCTGACATTGTTTGGGTAGACACGCGGTGGGGCACTCAGGGTCTGAATCATCAATGAAGGATCACTTGGGGTCCCCATTCCGTAGGCATTTCTAGCTGTGGAACCGCAAACAACATTCCTCACAGTTAAAAGATGAATTTAAAATACATAGAACTCCCAGTAAGTTCTGGCCAACTGTTTTGCCTCATACGTTCAAATTAGTGTCAACTATAGCCAAATACAATTGTAGCCACAGTGTCAGTAGTACCACTAACCCAAGTTTACGAGTCTCAGTGTTTGACATCTCACAAGTTCAAATAGTTTCAGCTGTACCCCCAATCAAAGTATGTAATCCACACTGTTAACTGTACCCCCATTCAAAGAGTGTGATCCACACTGTCAACTGTACCCCCAATACAGTTTATGATCCAAAGTGTCAGCTGTACCTCCAGACTGTCAAACAAATCAGGAACACAAACAGGTGCTGTCTGAGACAGATTGTCAAACAAATAAAGAACGAACACACACTACACACACACACACACACACCCACCCACACACCCACCCATACACCCCCCCCCCCACACACACACACACACAGGTGCTGTCTGAGACAGACTGTCAAATCAAGAACACAAACAGGTGCTGTATGAGACAGACTGTCAAACAAATCAATAACACAAACAGGTGCTGTCTGAGACAGACTGTCAAATCAAGAACACAAACAGGTGCTGTATGAGACAGACTGTCAAACAAATCAAGAACACAAACGGGTGCTGTCTGAGACAGACTGTAAAAAAAATAATCAAGAACACAACTAGGTGTTGTCAGAGACAGACTGTCAAACAAATCAGGAATACAAACAGGTGCTGTCTGAGATAGACTGTCAAACAAATTAAGAATACACACACAGGTGCTGTCTGAGATAGACTGTCAAACAAATCAAGAACACACACACGCGCACACCCCCCCCCCCCCCCCACAGACACACACAAACAGGTGCTGTCTGAGACAGACTGTCAAACAAATCAGGAACACAAGCAGGTGCTGTATGAGACAGACTGTCAAATCAAGAACGCAAGCAGGTGCTGTCTGAGACAGACTGTCAAACAAATCAGGAATACAAACAGGTGTTGTCTGAGACAGACTGTCAAACAAATCAAGAACACACACACACACACAGGTTCTGTCTTACACAGACTGTCAAATCAAGAACACAAACATGTGCTGTCTGAGACTAACTGTCAAACAAATCAGGAACACAAGCAGGTGGTGTCTGAGAGACAAAAAGTCAAACAAATCAGGAATACACACAGGCGCTGTCTGAGACAGGCTGTCAAACAAATCAAGTACACAAACAGGTGCTGTCTGAGACAGACTGTCAAACAAATCAATAACACAAACAAGTGCTGTCTGAGACAGACTGTCAAACAATGCAACGCTTGGAGGTGACCACAGACAGCTGTACAACAACAGCAGCGGTACAAAATTGGTACTGACCTATGACCCTGAACATGTATCCGGTTCCAGGGTTGAGGCCGGTGGCGTTGGTCTCGTGTTTGCCCTTGGTTGTCGACTCCGGTCGGTAACTGTCCACAACCGACACAGCTGAGGAGGGATCAAACACAAGCCAGTCAGCACACACAGCTTACAATCTAATGCTCATTGCCTGTAAATGTTTATGTTTGACATCACACGAGCTAGGGACCAGACAGAAGCATACAACATACAACATACTGTGATTACAAGAGCTAGGGACCAGACAGAAGCATACAACATACAACATACTGTGATTACAAGAGCTAGTGACTAGACAGAATCATACCACATAAACATACTCTGATTACAAGAGCTAGTGACTAGACAGAATCATACCACATAAACATACTCTGATTACAAGAGCTAGGGACCAGACAGAAGCATACAACATACTGTGATTACAAGAGCTAGGGACCAGACAGAAGCATACAACATACTGTGATTACAAGAGCTAGGGACCAGACAGAAGTATACAACATACAACATACTGTGATTACAAGAGCTAGGGACCAGACAGAAGCATACAACATACTGTGATTACAAGAGCTAGGGACCAGACAGAAGCATACAACATACTGTGATTACAAGAGCTAGGGACCAGACAGAAGCATACAACATACAACATACTCTGATTACAAGAGCTAGTGACTAGACAGAATCATACCACATAAACATACTCTGATTACAAGAGCTAGGGACCAGACAGAAGCATACAACATACAACATACTGTGATTACAAGAGCCAGTGACCAGACAGAAGCACACAACATACTACATACTATGATCACAAGAGCTATGGAATAGACATAAATATACAACATGCAACATACTGTGATTACAAGAGCTATGGACTAGACAGAAGCATACAACATATAACATTCTGTGATTACAAGAGCTAGTGACTAGACAGAATCATACAACATACTGTGATTACAAGAGCCAGGGCCAAACAAAAGCATACAACATACTATGACTACAAGAGCTATGGACTAGACATAAATATACAACATACAACATACTGTGATTGCAAGAGCTAGGGACCAGACAGAATCATACAACATACAACATTCTGTGATTACAAGAGCCAGGGACCAGACAGAAGCATACAACATACAACATACTGTGATTACAAGAGCTAGTGACTAGACAGAAACATACAACATACTGTGATTACAAGAGCTAGTGACCAGACAGAAGTATACAACATACAAAATACTGTGATTACAAGAGCTAGGGACCAGACAGAAGTATACAACATACAACATACTGTGATCACAAAATCTAGGGACCAGATAGAAGTATACAACATACTGGATTACAAGAGCTAGGGACCAGACAGAAGTATACAACATACTGGATTACAAGAGCTAAGAACCAGACAGAAGTATACAACATACGACATACTGTGATTACAAGAGCTAAGAACCAGACAGAAGTATACAACATACAACATACTGTGATTACAAGAGCTAGGGACCAGACAGAAGTATACAACATACAACATACTGTGATTACAAGAGCTAGGGACCAGACAGAAGTATACAACATACAACATACTGTGATTACAAGAGCTAGGGACCAGACAGAAGTATACAACATACAACATACTGTGATCACAAAATCTAGGGACCAGACAGAAGTATACAACATACGACATACTGTGATAACAAGAACTAAGAACCAGACAGAAGTATACAACATACAACATACTGTGATTACAAGAGCTAGGGACCAGACAGAAGTATACAACATACAACATACTGTTATTACAAGCGCTAGGGACCAGACAGAAGTATACAACATACAACATACTGTGATCACAAAATCTAGGGACCAGATAGAAGTATACAACATACTGGATTACAAGAGCTAAGAACCAGACAGAAGTATACAACATACTATGATGTAAAAGAGCGAAGGACCAGACAGAAGTATACAACATACGACATACTGTGATCACAAGAGCTAAGAACCAGACAGAAGTATACAACATACTGTGATTACAAGCGCCAGAGACCAGACATAAACATACAGCATACAACAACATGACAATGGGCTACTCACTAAGCAAATCCTCCCAAACGCCGGGCTCGAACTGGTTGGATACTTGTATCAGATGGGCAATGATGTTACCTCCGCTGTTGTCCCCTTCCGTCCAGTCCACCACGGCAGACTGCTGAGTGACCGTGCCGGACCGGATATAGACTCCGGCCGGTTGCTTGGGGGGCCCTGATCAACAGTAGACACAACCTGACACATCATTTCCTTTTGTATGTACATTGCAATCAACCCTATCATTTATTATGAATTGCAAACAATTAAGTATATTTAGCTCCTGCGAAAGGAACAGATATACTAAAGACAGAAACGATGTAGTACCTTACAAAAACCTCCATACACAGCTGATAACAGAGTGTGACTTATCAAAAATGAGAAACAATCAATAAATATATAATTATACCTTACAAAAACCTCCATATACAGCTGAAAACAAAGTATGACTTATCAAAAATGAGAAACAGTCAAACATATATAATTGTATTTTGTAAGGTATGTACATCGTCTCTGTCTTTAGTATGTCTGTTCGTTTCGCAGGAGCTAAATATACTTAATTGTTTTAAATTCATATTGTTATATCCTGCTGCAGCCGCTGCTTTTTCTTTTGTTTCCTGTAATTTATTAGCTGTTTGCGATTGACTAAGCAAGTTTCAAGTTCGGTAGTTTGCCATTGCTTTCTTAACGTAAACCGCACCAGACCATCGAAATCAACGCAAAGTGATCTGCTTCCAAATCACTCATGACTGATTTCGAACCCGTGACTCGGTAATTCATTCATTCAGTAGCATGTTCTTTGCAGAACCTCGCTCCCATAACAACCTTCCGGAAAACCTCTCGGTCATAAGCAAGATGTCCCGCGTCTGATACACCCATCTGGAGATCATCCGCCACATCCTGCACCCATCTTCTCTCTCTTATCTTTTATATTGTTGCTGTTCTTTGTTAGCCTTGAATGATGTGTGAATGAAATAATGTATGAAAGAGAGTGATAGAAGGGCAGAATGTTAGACGGGCCTGCGTGCCCAATTCTTAACCCTTTGAAAATAAAGTTTGTTCGTTCTTTCGTTCTTTGGCCTTCCTCTTCCTCTCTTCCCGGGCATATACCCCTCCATTATTGTTCTCTCCAAACATTCATAACGTTTCAAGTGACCAACATATTTTAATTGTCTTTGTTTTATCCTCTTTAGTAGCCAACCTTCTTCAATATACAGCTCTTGTCGTATGGATGCATTTGTTCTTTTCTGTGTCCAAGATATTCTTAGAACCCGTCTATAACATTTATACTCAAAGGCATTTATGCGCTGTTTAGCTTGTTTAGTGTGTCCAGGTCTCATAGGCGTATGTTGCAATGGGAAAGATGCATGCTCTTAAAAATCTAATTTTGGTAGTTCTAACTGTCCCACACCATAATCTATTCAGTTGTTTTAGTTGTTTTGAAGAGCAATGTATATTCGTCTTTTAATTTACTTCATTGTTTCACCATTGTTGGTAATTAATAACCCAAGATATTCGAAATTTTCCACCACCTACAATATTTCCTCATTAACATATATTTCTTTCTTCATAGTAGTTTTGTCGCTATGAATTATCTTTGTTTTTGCTATGTTAAGACCACCGAAAGTGTGATTTTCACTATTCCTGCATGGTTGTTAGAGTTTCTTGGCAAGTTTTGCAGAAGGTAGTTTGCCGTTGTTTTCTTTCTGACGCGGTATCTCGGGGAATTGTGAAACTGCGTGTCATCATCTCCTTAACCAAAGACACTGACTTTCATATGATCGTAATCATCATGTGCCATGCCGATAAGCGCGAGAGGTCATGTTACGACAGCTCACACTATCACCGGAGTGAGGGAAAGAATGATCTTCTATCCTCATCACATGCCATGCCGGTAAGCTTGGGTGGTCATAAGACAGTGTCTCGCGTCACAGACACTTACCTCGGAGACAGTCTTGAGACAGTGTGACATGTCACAGACACTTACCTGGGAGACAGTCATGAGACAGTGTGACAAGTCATAGACACTTACCTTGGAGACAGTCATGAGACAGTGTGACATGTCATAGACACTTACCTTGGAGACAGTCATGAGACAGTGTGACATGTCACAGACACTTACCTGGGAGACAGTCATGAGACAGTGTGACAAGTCATAGACACTTACCTTGGAGACAGTCATGAGACAGTGTGACATGTCATAGACACTTACCTTGGAGACAGTCATGAGACAGTGTGACATGTCATAGACACTTACCTTGTTGACAGTCATGAGACAGTGTGTGCCATGACCCAAAAGTAGTTAGAATAGGGTTAAAGTATGAAGCGGCGGCGATGAATTAGATTCGCAGGGCCAGAGAGTTAAAAGCTTATCTGTGCATTGAAAACGTGTGCGTGTTGTGGATCCGTTTCTCAGCTGTGAGCTATTAGAGTAACAATTGTGTCTGTAACAATCAATCAATCAATCAATCAATCAATCAATCATGTGCCATGCCGGAAAGCGTGGGCGATCATGATTCGCCATTTCACTCGATCACCAGAGTCGTGGATCAGCTCAGTGTTCCTGTCTCGTCCATGCCATGTGGCCAAGCCATCCAGGTATTTTCCTCTCGGTCTTCCTCTTGGTCTGTTCCCTTCGATCTTGCCAGCTGTCACTAAGTTCTCCAGTCCATTTCTTCTCATAACATGTCCAAAACATTTTGACTGTCTACGTCTAATTTCTCTAATCAATCTACGATTCTCATTTGTCTCTTGTAGTACTTGGTCATTGGTTTTTCTATCTGTCCATGGTATTCTTTGCATTTTCCTCAGAAACCACATTTCTGCAGCCATCAGATGTTTTTCAGCTTGACTGCACATTGTCCAAGTTTCACATCCATACAAAAGAACAGGCTCTATGTATTCCCTCAACACTCTTTTTTTCGTTTCAATTGACATCATTTTATTGGTCAGAATGTTTTTCATCTTGCTAAAGGCTACTTTCGCAATGGCGATTCTTGTTCTAATCTCTTCAAGGCATCTGACATCAGATGTTATGACTGTTCCGAGATAATTGAACCGATTCACTTGTTGAAGAATATCCCCATTTACTTGTATATTACATTGTGGTACTTCGTTCTTCCTAGTGACGACCATAACCTGTGTCTTCCTACAATTTAATTCCAACCCCAGCTGCTCACTGTGTACAACAACCGCATCTACTAATCGTTGCAGATCCTGTGCATTGTCTTAAATCAATACTGTATCATCTGCATATCTAATGTTATTTATGTTTCGTCCTCCAATGCTGATTCCATTTAGGTCTTCTACATTTCTGAAAATATTTTCACTGTATAGGGAAAAAAGATCTGGAGACATTACACATCCCTACCTAACACCTCTCTTAATAGGTTGATATTGTCCTACTTCATTATCAATCCTTATGGCAGCTTGTTGTTTCCAATATATGTTTTTTATAAGTCTAATGTCTTTCCCATCAATTTGTAGATCTGCAAGCATATCCACAATGTTGACATGTCTAATTCTATCAAAAGCCTTTGTGTAGTCAATAAAGCAAAGATGTATATCCTTGTTTACTTCTAAAGCACGTTCAATAACTGTTCGCAGCATATACACAGCATTTACTGTACCCTTTCCTTCTACAAACCCACATTGTTCTTCCCCTATTTCAGGTTGTATTTTCTTCCTCACTCTTTGCATGATAATTCGTAACAAAATCTTTATGATGTGACTCATTATACTAATTGTTCTATGTTGATCACATTCTAAGGTTCCTGATTTCTTTGGGATTGCAATAAATACAGAATTACATAATTCAGAAGGTATATCTCCAGTATCATATAATGTGTTCAGCAGTCTAGTGACTTGCTCTAGTCCAAATTCTTCTAAAGCTTTAATCATTTCTGTTGTGATGTTATCTGCACCGGGGGCCTTGCCAGCTTTCATATGTTTAAGAACATTTTGAACCTCCATCTTTAAAATTGCTGGTCCTTCATTATTAAATCTAATAGCATACTGTTCCTCTCTGTTATCATTATACAGGTCTTTCACATAATCTGTCCATACATGTAGAATCTGATCTTTTTCTATTATGATTTTGCCATCTTTAGTTTTTAGACAGCCTGTTGATGTACTTGTTCTTTTATTAGTAAGTTCCTGAATTCTTTTGTGCACTAATTTGGTATTTTGACTGTTGTGTTGTTTTTCAATTTCTAAGCACTTTTCCTCAAGCCATGATTATTTTGCCTTCCTACATAATATTCTGACTTGTCTGTGAATTTCTTCATATTTGGGAGGATTATTTTTGTTGAGTCTTCTTGTTTCCATTAAGTGTAAAATTTCCACAGTCATCCATTTCTTACGACCCACCTTCTTTAATTTTGGAATAGTTGTTTCTGCAGCCACATTGATTGAATTCTTTAACATTTCCCATTGAACATCCACATCCTGGAATAGGATCTCTAGATCAGACAATATTTCAAATCTGTTCTGTACTTCTATGTTGAATTTGTTTTGTATATCCTTGTCATTACTCAATGTACACAAGTCATATTTAGTGTTTCCTGTTATATACTTGACTTTCTTCAACTTTATCCTCAATGTTCCTGTGAGTAATCTGTGGTCATTATAACAATCAGCACTGGGAACTGTTTTTGCTAATGTTAGCGCGTTTCTAAATCTTCTGCTAATGAGAATGTAGTCAATCTGGTTTCTAATCCTGCTATCAGGACTCCTCCAGGTCCATAATCTTCTAGGGTGTTGCTTGAACCAGGTGTTTCCTACAATCATTTCCTGTTCTTTTGCCCACTCTACTAGTCTGTATCCTCTTTCATTTCTCTCTCCTAAACCATAGTTGCCTACTGTGTATCTATCCCCTTGATTTCCTACTTTTGCATTGAAGTCCCCTATTATGATGTTTATTTCTGAATTTTTACATTTCTTTAAGGCAGACTCTATGTCATTATAAAATTCCTCTACACTATCTTCACTGGACTCTCCTGTTGGGGCATATACTTGAATAACATTTGTGTTAAAAGGTCTGCCACTCAATTTAACTAGTAGAAATCTGTCCGACACGGCCCAATATCCCTGAACAGACGTTGATGTTTTCCGGTCCAAAATTATTGCCACTCCCCTATGTCGATCTTCACCTCCAGAATAAATAATCTTAAAATCTTTATGTATCTTGATGCCTGCTCCTGTCCATCTCGTTTCGCACATACCTAATATATATATTCTGTAACAACGAGCCATTATTCAAATACTGCCAACAACAGCAGGCACTTATGGGGGGCTCATCCGGGATGTCACAGACATTAACCTTGCAGACAGTCATGAGACAGTGCGACATGTTGCAGGTACTTACTTAGCAGACAGTCATGAGACAGTGTCTAGGGTGACAGATATTTACTTTGGAGATAGACTGACATTAAGACAATGTGACAGGTTGCAGACACTTACCTTGGATAGTCAAGTATGCAGACTTTGATTCGGCATTGAACGGAGTTCTAGCTGTGCACGTGTATTCCCCCTCGTGATCAAACTGTGCATTCAATATGTACAAGCCGTTGGTGCCTGGACTGCCATCTTGTTTCTGAGACATGAGTATAACAGCATTATATCAACATTCTCTGCATGCCTCTGAATGGAGTATAACAACATTATAGCAACATTGTGTACATGTCTCTGACTGGAGTATAATAACATTATAGCAACGATCTCTACAAGTCTGAGTCAGGAATATAACAACGTTATAGCAACATTCTGTACATGTCTCTCTCTGACAGGAATATAACAATATTATAGCAATATTGTGTACATGTCTCTGAATGGAATATAACAACATTGTAGTAACGTTATCTACAAGTCTAAGACAGGAGCATAATAACATTATAGCAACATTCTGTACATGTCTCTCTCTGACAGGAATATAACAAAACTATAGCTACATTCTCTACATGTCTCTGACAGGGATATAACAATATTATAGCAACATTCTCTACATGTCTCTGACAGGGATATAACAATATTATGGCAACATTCTCTACATGTCTCTGACAGGAATATAACAATATTATAGCAACATGCTCTACATGTCTCTGACAGGAATATAACAATATTATAGCAACATTCTCTACATGTCTCTGACAGGAATATAACAATATTATAGCAACATGCTCTACGTGTCTCTGACAGGAATATAACAATATTATAGCAACATTCTCTACATGTCTCTGACAGGAATATAACAATATTATAGCAACATTCTCTACATGTCTCTGACAGGAATATAACAATATTATAGCAACATGCTCTACATGTCTCTGACAGGAATATAACAATATTATAGCAACATTCTCTACATGTTTTAGGCAGAAACATAACAATAATACACCAAACCTTTCTGCACATCTCAGATAGGGATATAACAACATTATAAGAGAGATGAAATGAATGAGGGAGAGATGAGATGAATGAAGGAAGGACGGGACAAATTAAGGAGAGATGAGATGAATGAGGGAGAGATGAAATGAATGAGGGAGAGATGAGATGAATGAGGGAGAGATGAGATGAATGAGGTAGAATTGAGATGAATGAGGTAGAATTGAGATGAATGAGGTAGAGATGAGATGAGTGAGGTAGAGACGAGATGAGTGAGATAGAGATGAGATGAGTGAGGTAGAGACGAGATGAGTGAAATAGAGATGAGATGAGTGAGGTAGAGACGAGATGAGTGAGAAAGAGATGAGATGAGTGAGATATAGATGAGATGAGTGAGGTAGAGATGATCAAACTCACAGAAATGATCACAGAGAATAAATAATCATGATGGAGGTCAACATGGCTGAATGGATAAGACCGCTCATTCTTAAACATCCGGTGTGCTGTTGCCGAGCTAGCGGGTTCAACCCTTACGCCAGTCAGTTGGACTAAAATTTTGACTTCTTGTTCTTGACAAGGGGATGTAAATTACAAGTACTTGAGAAGCCAGAGTGAGTTCGCCTGATGGCGAGAGACACTGGTATTAGGGGAAGCTATTCCATACACACACACACACACACACACACACACACACACACACACAAATTTAGTCCAGAGCACTAGAAGTTGTCAGCGTTGTGTTCTGGTGATGAAGATAGTGATGGTTGAAGTTGGTATGATAAACAAACAGAACAAGAACAACACAACATCTCAAAACAAGTTAGCCCACATTGTGTCATGGGAGATATGTTCTAGTCAGCACACAGAGATGTGAATGTGACATGTTCTAGTCAGCACACAGAGATGTGAGGGTGACATGTTCTAGTCAGCACACAGAGATGTGTGGGTGATATGTTCTAGCCAGTACACACAGGGTGAGGGTGATGTGTTCTATCAGCACACAGAGATGTGTGGGTGACATGTTCTAGTCAGCACTCAGAGATGTGTGGGTGATATGTTCTAGCCAGTACACACAAGGTGAGGGTGATGTGTTCTATCAGCACACAGAGATGTGTGGGTGATATGTTCTAGTCAGCACACAGAGATGTGTGGGTGATATGTTCTAGTCATCTCACAGAGATGTGTACATGATGTGCTCTAATCAGCACACAGAGATGTGAGGGTGACATGTTCTAGCCAGTACACAGAGATGTATGGGTGATATGTTCTAGTTAGCACACAGAGATGTGTAGGTGATGTGTTCTAGTCAGCACACAGAGATGTGTGGGTGATGTGTTCTAGTCAGCACACAAAGATTTGTAGGTGATGTGTTCTAGTCAGGACACAGAGATGTGTGGGTGACATGTTCTAGTCAGCACTCAGAGATGTGTGGGTGATATGTTCTAGCCAGTACACACAGGGTGAGGGTGATGTGTTCTATCAGGACACAGAGATGTGTGGGTGATATGGTCTAGTCAGCACACAGAGATGTGTGGGTGATATGTTCTAGTCATCTCACAGAGATGTGTACATGATGTGCTCTAATCAGCACACAGAGATGTGTAGGTGATGTGTTCTAGCCAGTACACAGAGATATATGGGTGATATGTTCTAGTTAGCACACAGAGATGTGTAGGTGATGTGTTCTAGTCAGCACACAGAGATGTGTGGGTGATGTGATCTAATCAGCACACAAAGATTTGTAGGTGATGTGTTCTAGTCAGGACACAGAGATGTGTAGGTGATATGTTCTAGTCAGCACACAGAGATGTGTGGGTGATGTGTTCTAGTCAGCACACAAAGATGTGTAGGTGATGTGTTCTAGTCAGGACACAGAGATGTGTAGGTGATGGGTTCTAGCCAGTACAGACATGGTCATGAGCGATGTGTACCGTTTGGAAGTGTATCTTGTCATAGGTGAGTGGGAAGCCATTGAACGTCCACTCCTGAATCATGTCGATGCCGGGTGGGTAAGACGACTCACAGACCAGGAACACAGTCCGGTTGACCACCGCCACTTGATTGGTGGGAGGGATAGTAATGCTGGCTCCCGCTGGGAACAGAAACACCGGGGTATATATTAGTCTCAGTAAAAGAATGTAGCAGTTAGTCTCATTACAATAATGTAGCAGTTAGTCTCATTACAAGAATGTAGCAGTTAGTCTCATTACAAGAATGTAGCAGTTAATCTCATCATTACAAGAATGTAGCAGTTGGTCTCATCATTACAAGAATGTAGCAGTTAATCTCATTACAAGAATGTAGCAGTTAGTCTCATTACAAGAATGTGTTGTTTGTCCATCAAGATTGATGATGACCATTCATTTCATCCAGTCGGGTTGAAAGTATGGAGCCGTGAGTTCTAAGATGGCTGATGAGGCCTATTTTGGCTCGAAATGTTCTTTGACAATGTGGACAAAGAATGCTTGACATTCTTGTACAGTCTGCCAAAGGCCGCGCTGGCCTTGGAGATTCTCACATTCACTTCATCATCAATTGTGGCAGCTTGTGACACAGTGCTGCCAAGATAGGTGAATTTGTCCAAAACACTTAGTCTAAGACCATTCACTTTGGTATACTTAACCCTTTGAAAATAAAGTTTTTCGTTCGTTCGTTCGTTCGTTCTCTGTCTTCACATTGTTCTTGTCCCCTCAATTTTGTCATTTGTCATCAAGTTCTCTAGTTTATTTTTTTCTCATAATGTGTCCAACAAATGTTGGTCATCTATACCTCCATACATTCAGACCTCCGAGATGTGATGGTGCTAACACATCACATGCCCGTTACAGACTCTTGCTTCTGGACGTGTTGTTTGTTGAACTGTACACAAATGAACAAGTTGATGCTATGAAACATCTCTGGTCCACAGAATGTAAATGTGGAATGCCGTTCAGGACAAAAGATCCAGAAAAGACTTGCATGTGAAATGGATGAGAAATGGCAGCATCAGTTTCCTTGTGACAATCAAACTATACGCATGTCACACTATACTCATGTCTGACGTCACACTATATACATGCCTCACTATACACATGTCTGATGTCACACTATACTCTTGTCTGATATCACACTATACACATGTCTGATGTCACTCTATTCATATGTCTGATGTCACACTATACACATGTCTTATGTCACACTATACACATGTCTGATGTCACACTATACACATGTCTGATGTCACACTATACACATGTCTAATGTCACACTATACACATGTCTAATGTCACGCTATACACATGTCTGATGTCACTCTATTCATATGTCTGATGTCACACTATACACATATCTAATGTCACCTATACACATGTCTTATGTCACACTACACGCGTATCTGATGTCACACTATACACATGTCTGATGTGGTGGCGCCCTGGTTGTGTGAGACAGGTGAAAAGTTCGCTTATAAGGAGGTGACTGCGCGGAAGAAATCATTCCTGATTCAACGGGCAAGACGGCGTTTACCTGCAAAGCGTTGTGGAACGTAATGAGCACGGCAAGGCACGTAGAGCGCCCTGGTCATCCACTGCACCTGTATTCGTCTCCAGCCGTCTCGACTTGTCTTGCCACTGGACTCAGATGGACTCAGGCGAGAGAGTGAGGTCGACGAATTGCGCAACTCTTCCTCACTTTAATCCAAGTCATCGCGCAAGTCATTCTTCATCCAACGTCACTCGCATGCCAGATCACAGGCTCCCTAAACGAATTTTTTACAGCGAACTGCGTTGTAGTAAACGCTCCCAAGGTGGCCAGAGGAAACGCTTTAAAGACACTCTGAAAATTTCACTGAATGCTTTTGGAATTCATCATGACACCTGGGAGGCTGCAGCCAGAGACCGAAATTCGTGGCGTGCATCATTACGCAAGGGTGCAGCCACGTGTGAGGCAACCAGGACTGCAAGAGCTGTGAAGAAAAGGCAGGACAGAAAAACCACTGCAGGAAATCCACCTCCAGAAACGTCAAGCATTCCTTGCCCACATTGTCAAAGAACATTTCGAGCCAAAATAAGCCTCATCAGCCATCTTAGAACCCACGGCTCCATACCTTCAACCCCACTGGATGAAATGAATGGTCATTATCATTCTTGATGGACAAACAACATAAAGTTTATAGAGGTGACTTTAAACTGCAACGAAGTAACTATAAATTTTATAGTGGCGGCTATAAAGCTTGTAGAGGTCACTATAAACTGCAGCGAAGCAACTATAAAGTATATAGAGTTGACTATAAACTATAAGGAGGCGACTATACAGTTTATAGAGGTAAGTTTAAAGCATGTGAATAAGGTTGTAAAATATTAGGAGCTTATATTGCAAAGAATATACAAACAGGAGATGAAAAAAAACATATGTGGAAAAGGTTATAAAGAGAAGGATGTATAAACCTGTGGTGACTATAACATATTAAGAGCAGGCCATAAAAAGAAGAATATATAAGGTGACTATAAAGTATGAAAACCAGGTTATAAAGAGAAGAACATACACGCTTGAGGCGGCTATAAATTATGAGGGCAAGGTTATAAAGAGAATAATGTACAAACCTGAGGTCACTATAAAGTATAAGGGAAAGATTATAAAGAGAAGAATGTACAAACTTGGGGTGACTATATAGTATGAAGAGCAGATTATACAAGAA
This sequence comes from Cepaea hortensis, assembly GCA_963921405.1. Lineage (NCBI taxonomy): Eukaryota > Metazoa > Mollusca > Gastropoda > Stylommatophora > Helicidae > Cepaea > Cepaea hortensis. The sequence continues at coordinate 59,412,890 of OY992897.1, read as the reverse complement.
GAATTTACAAACTTGTGGTGACTATAAAGTAGAAAGAGCAGGTTATAAAGAGAAGAATGTACAAACTTGTGACTATAACATTTGTAAAGGTTCTATAAAGAATGAAGAGAAGGTTATAAAACAAGTCAGTTGGTTGCAGTCAACACCAGCATTTTTTGGCAGTTCGTGATTCCTGGGCAAGTTTACGTTCAGTAGTTTGCCATTGCTTTCTGCGCAGCCATACCATTTCATGAAGAAAAACAACGTAAGGCGATCTGCTGCCTAATCGCCCACGGCTGTGTTTTGAACGCAGTATGCGGGATTACGAACTAGGTCCATAACCCCTTCGACACGGACTATAAATACAAGAGGAGAAGGTTATACAGCACAGGGATAAGGTTATAAAGTACAAGGAAAAGGTCGTAAAGAAAGGAGTGTACAAACTTGAGGTGACTATAAAGAACGAGGAGAAAGTTATAAAGAGAAGAAAGTATACACTTTATAAAGAGAAGAATGTACAAACTTCTAGTGATGATACAGCACGAGGAGAAGGTTATAAAGAGAAGAATTTACAAGCATCAGGTGACTATAAAGAACGAAGAGAAGGTTATAAAGAGAGGAGTGTACAAACTTGTGACATCCATGCTTGTGGACGCCTCAGCCTCGCCGTAAGAGTTGGTGGCCTTGCAGGTGTAGGTACCCTTGTCTGCCGCCGATACTTGGGTGATGTGCAGGTTGCCGTTGGCCAGGATCGTGTACTTGACCCCATCTGACAGGTGAACAAACAATTAACTAGTCTATATATATAAAATAGAATGTCTGTCTGTCTGTCTGTCTGTCTGTCTGTCTGTCCTTTATGCGTTCGCGAACGGTCCATCCGATTGAGATCAAATTTTCTACGTCTTCTTCTCATTCCGGTGCTGCCAACTGTCATAGTTTCTTAGTGTGCAAACAGTTACTTACTTAATATTATTTAATATTTTACTTTACATTATAATTTATATATAGCGAGGGGACATAACTTTTAATAGCATTGCTATATATGTAAAATTGTTACCTATTTCTCAAATAGGTGGACCTTTTCGCTACAGATATCTACAGGCATATGCGTTATAATCCTCCTCCTCCTCCCCCTTCTCCTCCTCCTCCTCCCCTTCTTCCACCCTCCTCCTCCCCTCCCCTCCCCCATCCTCCTCCCCTCCTCCTCATCCTCCGCCCCCTCCCCTCCTCCTCCTCCTACTCCCCTCCTCCTCCACCCCCTCCTCCTCCTCCTCCTCCTCCTCCACCCCCTCCTCCTCCTCATACTCCCATCCTCCCCCTCCTCCATCTCCTCCTCCTCCTTTTTTTCTGCTGCTGCTGCTGCTGCTGCCGCCGCTCCATTTACCCAAGTTAATTGTTGGGGGAAGATGGAAAGATCTTTCAAGTGCTCTTTCTAATGGGAACGGCAACGGGAACAGGGGCCGAATATGAATTAAATGAGATGCTCTCCGCCAGGGACTGGGCGAAGCCGGGCCGGGTCAGCTAGTATAGTATATATAGCTCCATCTGACAGGTTAACAAACAATTAACTAGTTTAGTATATGTGACTCCATCTGGCAGGTGAACAAACAGTTAACTTGTATAGTATATGTGACTCCATCTGGCAGGTGAACAAACAGTTAACCAGTATAGTATACTTGATCCAATGTGGAAGGTGAACAAACAATTAACTAGTACAGTATACTTGATCCCATCTGATAAGTGAACAAACAATTAACTAGTATAGTATATGTGACCCCATCTGACAGGTGAACAAACAATTAACTTGTATAGTAAATGTGACCCCATCTGACAGGTGAACAGACAATTAACTAATATAGTATATGTTGCCCCATCTGACAGGTGAACAAACAATTAATTAGTATAGTATAACTGATCCTATCTGACAGGTGTGAACAAACAATGAATTAGTATATGCGACCCCCATATTAGTAAAGTAAACGGCTATTAGGTATATTGTGCTAGATTCATATCTGTATAGCCCAATCATCACTTTCCGGGTGATGAGATCAATATCATGTCGGCTGTGGTCATCTCCTGGGATGTTTCCTCAGACCCATTGTAGGAAAGATAGACATGATCAGCCAGTTGTTGATTTAACAATGCCTGAACTGTGTTGCCTACAGCAAGATGCCTGTATTGTGTTGTGATGCCTGTACTCTGTTACCTACACAAGACGCCTGTATTGTGTTGCCTACAGCAAGATGCCTATATTGTGTTGCCTACAGCAAGATGCCTATATTGTGTTGCCTACAGCAAGATGCATGTACTCTGTTGCCTACAGATAGATGCCTGTATTGTGTTGCCTACAGCAAGATGCATGTAATCTGTTGCCTACAGTAAGATGTCTGTATTGTGTTGTGATGCCTGTACTCTGTTGCCTACAGCAAGATGCCTGTACTGTGTTGCCTACAGCAAGATGCCTGTATTGTGTTGCCTACAGCAAGATGCATGTATTGTGTTGCCTACAGCAAGATGCCTGTAATATGTTGCCTACGTCAAGATGCCTGTATTGTGTTGCCTACAGCAAGATGCCTATATTGTGTTGCCTACAGCAAGATGCATGTATTGTGTTGCCTACAGCAAGATGCCTGTAATATGTTGCCTACGTCAAGATGCCTGTATTGTGTTGTGATGCCTGTACTCTGTTGCCTACAGCAAGAGGCCTGTATTGTGTTGCCTACAGCAAGATGCTTGTATTGTGTTGTGATGCCTGTACTCTGTTGCCTACAGCAAGATGCCTGTATTGTGTTGCCTACAGCAAGATGCTTGTATTGTGTTGTGATGCCTGTACTCTGTTGCCTACAGCAAGATGCCTGTATTGTGTTGCCTACAGCAAGATGCCTGTATTGTGTTGTGATGCCTGTACTCTGTTGCCTACAGCAAGATGCCTGTATTGTGTTGCCTACAGAAAGATACCTGTATTGTGTTGCCTACAGCAAGATGCCTGTACTCTGTTGCCTACAGTAAGATGCATGTATTGTGTTGCCTACAGCAAGATGCCTGTATTGTGTTGCCTACATCAAGATGCCTGTATTTTGTTGTCTACAGCAAGATGCCTGTATTGTGTTGTCTACAGCACGATGCCTGTATTGTGTTGCGTACAGCAAGATGCCTGTATCATGCCTCAACTGCACAACCTACCACTGCTGATGGCACCCCCGCCTTTGGTCCATGTGATCGTGGGAAAAGGCGAGCCTTCTGGCTGGCACCTGAGAGTGACATTGCCTCCATTGGATGCGATGATACTTGAAGGTGGTGGGTACTTGTTGATGTTTGGAGCAAACGCTGTGGGATTAAATCACAGATGACAGATGATCAGGGTTGTAAACATTGCTGGCGTATGCACGAGGTCGACAACAGCTCCAATGCTGGCTGATGAAACCTGTGCACGTACACACATAGAGTCGACAGTCCAGATATGCAGACAAGATATTATCCTCGCTACACACACATTCACGCATATTCACAGACAGACACACATACACATTAATTCATGCAGATATGGATTGACACATTCATGCACATATAAATGCACAACCATATAAGTTAGTTGCATATCCTTAACAGGGCGTCACAATCAACCCCATCATTTTATGAGCAAGCATACGCTCAGTAGTTTGCCATTGCTTTCTGGACAACCGGCACTAATACCACTTTACGAAAACTTTCATGAGTCTGTCTGCTTCTAAATCGCTCGCAGCGGTGTTTCAAATACTGTACACGGAATTGTGAATTGCATTCGCAACTCCTGCACCACAGCGCATACATAAACATAATAAGGCAATGGGAAATGATGAAGGCATTCTGAGATTTGAGCCCTCAATGACTGGTGCTGTTCAAATCAGATCACAAGAATGTAAAAACTGTGACACTGTTGGCTAAATCACACAACTCTGACAACACACATCCACCAGTATATGATATCTATAACGATAGACAGAACAGAATAGAGAGAGAATGAACAATATGTCTATAACAATATACAGAATAGAATAGAATAGAGAGAGAGAGAGACTGAACAATATACTGTATCTGTAACAATAGATAGAACAGAATAGTGAGAGAGAATGAACAATATATCTAAACAATGGGCAGACCAGCAGAGAGAGAAAGAGAGAGAGAGAGAGAGAGAGAGAGAGAGAGAGAGAGAGAGAGAGAGAGAGAAAATGAACAATATATCTACAACAATAGATAGAACATAAAAGAGAGAATGAACAATATATCTAAAAAATGGACAGACCAGCAGAGAGAGAGAGAGAGAGAGAGAGAGAGAGAGAGAGAGAGAGAGAGAGAGAGAGAGAGAGAGAGAGAGAGAGAGAGAGAGAGAGAGAGAGACTGAACAATATATCTATAACAATAGACATACCAGAAGAGAGAGAGAGAGGGGGGGGAGAGAGAATGAACAATATATAGTAATCCATAACAATAGACACAACAGCGAAGAGAGAACGAACGAACGAACGGACTTTATTTTCAAAGGGTAACAAATTGGGCACGCAGGCCCGTCTTACATTCGGCCCTTCCAATCACTCATCTTTCGTTCATCAATAGTGCATAGGAAAAACATTGTCAAATGAATTTTGTAAACATAAACAATGTATATTACCATGTTATGAGACACATCCACCACCCACCCACTCATCCCCCATTCACCCACACATCCCCCACCCAACCACACACACACACACACACACACCCCAGGCACACATACATTCTCCACTCATCCACCACATCCCCACACCTACACATCTCCCCACCTACACACACTCCCACCAACCACACATCCCAACCACCCACACCCCAAGCATACATACATTTCCCACCCCACACTCCCCCACCCACACACATCTCCCCACCCACTCACATATCCTCCACCCGTCCCATTACCCACCAACAATTACCCACCCACATATCCTGCTCCACCCACACACATCCAACCACTCAGCCAAACACACCTCCCTCAACCACACATCCCCCATGCACAGACACACACACACATCTCCCCTCCATCTCACACATCCCGCACCTACCCACACACAAATTCCGCACCCACCCACATAATCTCTCATCTCCCTCAGCCAGTGCAGGATTTACGTATAAGCTAAACAAGCTATAGCTTAGGGCCCCAAGAAAATGGGGGTCCCAATAAATATTGTCCGAGTGAGCAATTGTCATATATGTATACTTAAATATACTGCAGTATTATTAGCGATTTCGTTGCTAACGGAGGACGAAGTGCAGTATACGAAAATAACCCTGTCGTGTTTCCTATTGGATAAATACGAAACTGTTTTTATGAAAATCGCGAATGACAACTTTAACGAGGGGTCAAAAGGTTATTCTTCAGTCCTGCATGCTTGAAAGCTATTGCAAGTGAATTGTTTGAAGAATATTTTCCACTGTTTGACAAAGGTAAGGAAGTTTATAGTTTGGCTTGTTTATTGTCAAAGGTAAGCTAATTTAACCTGCATTTTTGAACTGCGCACTGAGCATCCAATTTTACATATAAATGTTGAGTTTCAACAATATTCATTAAGCAGAAGACATAGAATAAAAAAAATTTGTGAGCACGGTCGTGGTGTGTACTCTTATTAAATTCATAATGTCAGAATCGCGGCATATTGGATTGGTGTCTGATTTTTATAATAAACAAGAAGATTTACAATCATCAAGTTAAACAAAATATCAATGTACCTTTAAATTCTATTACATATTTATTTTGTTGCTTTATATTTATTGTATTTATTGTTCATCTTGCTACATGACTTAAAATTTATGAAAGTCAAGTCAGTTTTCAAACTTGTCCATCGTCCATTGCTGAAATTTAATTGACTGGTTCACAGTTTTATTTGTATTGATAAATGTCTTATCGAGAGAATTATACTTTATTGTGCATTTATGAATGTTGTGTCCATTTTTGCACACAACTATAGAGGTTCTAGCATGATTCGTTATGCAGAGGTGTGGGAAAAAAATATTTTGTGAGACCACCTGGTTACATCTTTACAATCGGAAAAATTCACAATGGCGGCGGCGGCATTCCAGCATATAATATCACACTAGTGTCTGTTTTTATTGAAACACTGGAGATGTAGAATCATAATATACAAAATATCAAATAATTTCTACAGATAATTTGTGTTGTTGATTTAATAATTTTTATTCATGTGACGTGGCGGAACCATTGTTGATTTTTCTGCCCACAGTTTGCAAGATGTCAACCAGAAGTTATAAAAGTGGAGTTCAAAAGAGGAAAAGGAAGCAGAGAGCTGAAGAAGAGCTTAGCAAGATAACAAAATTAGATAGTTTCTTAACAAAGATAGATAAGGGGCCTGATGAACCAACAGCCTCTACCACAGTGAGTCAGTCATAGGATATTCACCCTATTCCTGATACAGAGCCTGGTACATCTAGTTGTATAGAATCTACTTCAACGAATGAAGCATAAAATATTAAGATTAATAAACCAGAGAGTAGTACAAGCACAGAAGATTCAGCATCAAAAAACAAACAGAATGATGTTGGGGTATGGGGTGATTTAAGTAAAGATGAGATTTTATACTGGGTAGAAAAAGGTCCGTCAGAATGTCAGCACTCAAATGGTTCATTTGAAAAATCAAAGAAGCATTTTGCAAACCAAGACAGATATTGCTCGAAAAGCTTGTTCTATACCAAACTGGCTAATGGTGAAAAATATTACAGAGAATGGTTAGTATATTCGCCAGCAACTGGTCGTGTATACTGTTTCGTGTGTAAACTCTTTTCAAATTCTTCTACACCATTATCATCCGATGGATTTTGTGATTAGCGCAACACCTATTTAGTTCAAAGTCATGAAAACTCTGTAGACCATAGAACAGCTTCGGTAACATATCTTACAAGAAAACGTGGCTCAACAATTGACTGCCAGCTAGCAGAACAGATAAATAATAAACGGCAGTACTGGAAAAATGTTCTTGAACGAGTTGTGGCAGCCATAATTACTGTGGCAGAGCGTGGTTTACCTTTCAGAGGCGATAAGGAAACATTCGGTTCTCCTCACAATGGCAATTTCCTTGGATTACTCGAACTTATAGCAAAATTTGATCCTTTTCTAGCAAGACATATACAAAAATTTAGGGATAAAGGATCAGGTGTCACATCTTATCTTTCTAAAACAATATGTGATGAATTTATCCAAATTATGGCACATAAAGTAAGAGACTCAATCTTGGATGATTTAAGAACTGCAGGGTACTTCAGTTTATCTGTAGATTCCACACCAGACCGGCCCCATATTGATCAGCTCACTGTTATTGTGAGGTATGTTTCACCAGATGATGGGCTCCCTATTGAACGTTTTCTAACTTTCCTAGAGATGGGTGGCCACACAGGGGAAAGTATGGCTAAGATGGTGCACAACTACCTTACAAAAGAGTGCAAAATAGATTTTAGTAAGTGTCGAGGCCAGTCATAGGATAATGCTGCCAATATGTCTGGCAAATACAAGGGTATGCAAGAAATAATATTGAAGATTAACAAGTATGCTATGTATATTCCATGTGCTGGTCATTCCCTGAATCTTGTTGGTAGAGCAGCAGTAGACTGTTGTTTAGAGGCAGTAAACTTTTTTGGAATTGTTCAAGAAATATATAATTTCTTTTCATCATCTACACATAGATGGGCAGTACTGTTGTCATTCTTCAAAGATGATTCAAAAGTTCCAAAGTCTTTGTCAAAGACTAGATGGGAAGCACATTCAATGGCCACAAGTGCAATACTTGATAGTTATGATGGAATAATTTCTGCATTGCATCAGCTGCATATTGATACTACAGAGAAAGGCGAAACAAGAAATCAATCCATAAACATTTTGAATAAAATAGAGGAGTTTGAATTTATGGTGTTGTTATGTTTGTGGAGTTTTTGCTAGATGAATTTCACAAGACTAGTCAATCACTGCAAGACCCCCAAATTAGTCTAGATGTATGTAGGAAATTGTATGCTTCACTTTCGGATTTTGTTAAAGGTTCCAGGGATCTTTTCGATCATTTTGAAGAAGAAGCAAAGAAAAAATTGCCTGATGTTGATTACAAGAAAAGAAGATATAGAAGAAGGCATATAAATGATGATGAAGATGATGCTTTAGAGAACCTTGAGCCAAGAGAAAAGTTCAGAATCAAAACATTTATACCTGTGATGGATGCATTAGAGTCAAGTCTGGCACAGAGGGCCTCAGTATACAATGATGCTGCAAAAAAGTTTTCATTCTTAACAAAACTAGAAGCTACAGAAGAAGATATTCATGAAGGAGTTAGTGCTTTATGCCAAACATATCCTGAAGATGTGGACATGAATCTTGTAGAAGAAGTCAAGCATTTTCATCAATATGTTAGACATAGTCAAGCCCATAGTTCAGCGGAACAAGATAGTCTGACACATCAGGATCTGTATAGGGTAATATTTAACGATCGTGTCCAATCAGCATTCCCTAATGTAGAAGCAATTTTGAGATTGTTTCTTAGTATGATGGTTGCAAATTGCTCTGGAGAAAGATCTTTTACTCAGCTGAAGAGGATAAAAAATGAATTTAGAACAACAATGACTCAAAATAAATGATGTTCCCTCAGTCTCATGTGCATAGAAAGCGACAAACTACGCAGTTTATCATTTGATGATGTCATCAGTAACTTTGCTCTGGCAAAGGCAAGAAAGAAAATATTTTAGTTTAATATAATTCCTTAATTCTTATAACATGTTTCAAGAGATTAGATAATAAGCCTTTGTAAATTGTGCCTTTTAAAAGAACTTTTGTTTCTTTTTACCAGAGCTTGCATTTTTAAGTTTGTTATGAATAAAAATGATTTTAAGTTAAAGATTTATTATTTCACTATCAATATACTTCTTAATTGTATTTCAGTTTAACCCTCTAGGTATCCGAAAATCATATTTGTCACTGACATAGAATATCTGGACTTATAAAGGGCCCCATATTTCAAATAGCTTAGGGCCTTATTAAGTCTAAATCCGGCCCTTCCCCCAGCCCACTCACAGATCCCGAGCCCACCCATACAAACATCCCCCAAAGTGAGAGAGAGAGAGAGAGAGAGAGAGAGAGAGAGAGAGAGAGAGAGAGAGAGAGAGAGAGAGGGGGGGGGGGATCATGAGCAATATATCTATAACAATAAACCCAACAGCAAAGAGAATGAAAAATATATCTATAACAATAGACACAACAGCAAAGAAAGATAATGAACGATATATCTACAACAATAGACACAACAGCACCGCGAGAGACACAACTTACCCAGTACTCTCAGCTGTGCGTTGCTGAGCGCACTCCCATGTTCGTTGGTGGCCCCGCACTGATACATGCCAGGGTGTACTTTGGGGTCCAGCTTGGTAATAGTTAGTACATTCTTTTGTATCTATGGAATCAATCAAATGATGGATATCAGCGTAAATGTTATCTATGGAACCAATCAAATGTTGGATATCCGTGTACATATAACTATGGAACAAATCAAATGTTAGTTATCAGTGTACATGCAACTATGAAACCAATCAAATGTTGGATATAAGTGAAAATGCAACTATCAAACCAATCAAATGTTGGATATCAGTGTACATGCAACTATGGAACCAATCAAATATTGGATATCAATGTATACATGTGTATCTTTGGAACAATCAAGTGATGGATATCAATGTACCAGTTTGTATCTATGGAACAATAAAATGTTGGATATCAGTGTACATATGTCTATGGAACAAGCAAATGTTGGATAACAGTGTACGTGTGTGTATCTATGGAACAACCAAATGTTGGATATCAGTGTACATATATCTATGGAACAAACAAATGTTGAATGTCAGTGTACATATATCTATGGAACAATAAAATGTCGGATATCAGTGTACATTTATCTATGGAACAACCAAATGTTGCATATCAGTGCAATCTTTGTATATACAGAACAAACAAATGTTGGATACCAGTATACATATATCTATGAAACAACCAAATGTTGGATGTCAGTGTACATGCATGTATCTATGGAACAACCAAATGTTGGATATCAGTGTAGAAATATCCATGGACAAATCAAATGTTGGATATCAGTGTACATATCTCTATAGAAACCAAATGTTGGACATCAGTGTGCATGTGTGTATCTATGGAACAACCAAATGTTGGATGTCAGTGCATTATGTATATATCTATGGAATCAACCAAATGTAACAAGTATGGAACAACCAAATGTTGGATATCAGTGTACATATATCTATGGAACAAACAAATGTTGAATGTCAGTGTACATATATCTATGGAACAATAAAATGTCGGATATCAGTGTACATTTATCTATGGAACAACCAAATGTTGCATATCAGTGCACATCTATGTATCTACAGAACAAACAAATGTTGGATACCAGTATACATATATCTATGAAACAACCAAATGTTGGATGTCAGTGTACATGCATGTATCTATGGAACAACCAAATGTTGGATATCAGTGTAGAAATATCCATGGACAAATCAAATGTTGGATATCAGTGTACATATCTCTATAGAAACCAAATGTTGGACATCAGTGTGCATGTGTGTATCTATGGAACAACCAAATGTTGGATGTCAGTCCATTATGTATATATCTATGGAATCAACCAAATGTAACAAGTATGGAACAATCAAATGTTGTATATCAGTGTACATATATCTATGGAACAACCAAATGTTGGATATCAGTGTACATATATCTATGGAACAACCAAATGTTAGATATCAGTGTACATTTATCTATGGAACAACCAAATGTTGGATATCAGTGTACATATATCTATGGAACAACCAAATGTTAGATATCAGTGTACATATGTGTATCTATGAAACAGCCAAACCTTGGATATCAGTGTACGTGTATGTATGTAAGTTACAGAGAGAACATGTCACATATGTCACTAACAGTAAGTCATACACAGCATATGTCACGGATGACATCGGTAGTAAGTTGCAGACAGCACATGTCACAGATGGCATCAGCAGTACGTTACAGACAGCATATGTCACAGATGACAACGGCAGGAAGTTACAGACAGCACATGTCAAAGATGACAGCAACAGTAAGTTACATACATCACATATTTTACATAGATGACAGCAGCACTAAGTTACAGACAGCACATATCATAGATGACAGCAGCAGTAAGTTACAGATAGCATATATCATAGATGACAGCAGCAGTAAGTTACAGACAGCATATATCATAGATGACAGCAGCAGCAAGTTACAGTCAGCATATATCATAGATGACAGCAGCAGTAAGTTACAGACAGCATATATCATAGATGACAGCAGCAGTAAGTTACAGACAGCATATATCATAGATGACAGCAGAAGTAAGTTACAGACAGCACATGTCACAGCTGACATCGGCAGTAAGTGACCTATGTAAACTGACCCTGATGGTTGGTGACGTCTGGCTGTCGAGTGCCACCCCGTTCTTAAACCACTGGTAGGTTGGCTCTGGGTTGCCCCTGGCATTACAGATCCAGGTCAGCTGAGCGTCGATGTCTGCGTGCTGGTCTTCAAGGGGGCTCACAAAGTAGGGGAGGGCTGCAGCACAGGAGAGCAAACGTGAGCAACTCAAATGTAACAACAGCAGCAATGTTAACAGTGGCATCATCTAAAGCATGAGAAATATCAACACACATACAGAAAGACAATGTGCACGCATGGACAAGTACTATTCACACGTGGAGAACCACAATGCACACGTACAGAAATACAATTCACATGTAGAGAAACATAGTGTACACATAGAAAAACAGAATGCACATATTAAATCCAATGTATACAAAGAGAAAACCAATGTACACATAGAAAAACAGAATGCGCACACAGAGAAAGACAATGCACACATAGAGAAACACAAGGGACACGAAGAGAAGCATACTGCAGATGTAGAGAAACGCAATGCACACTTACAGAAACACGATGCACACATAGAGAAACAGGGGTATCTTTTGTCACCGTGGTTATTCTTAATGAATATAGACTAACAAGGGGGCTGAGTGGTCTCGAGGTATGGTGTCCGCCTTGAGTGCTGCAGGTCCCGGGTTCAAGCCCCGACGAGGGCCGGGATTTTTCACGTGGACTTCTAGTAACACAATTTCCCCTGGTCTCTGGGTAGTGAGATCGGACGCCCGTGTGTATTGTTGCGCACGTAAAAAATCCCCTGGTAGCTGGAAATTGAAAAAGAGTAGCCTAGCGGCGCTGCCTGGGCAAAATTTCGAGTTAAAAATCTCCCCAGAGTATTTCAGGATCCTCGCCAGTGCTACGGAGTTCGTGCACGGAGCTGAGATTCTCCGGACTCAGGCTTGAGTTAGATTAGAACGAAGCACTATGGGTTACACCCATGTGCCGTGATGTTGATCCGTCGACTAAACTAAACTAATGACTATAAACTGCATTATAAAGACCTCTTCTTCCTTCTTCCTTCTTCTTTCAAGGAGAGTGCCTCACACCTATAAAAAAAAAGTCGGTTTACTTTTGTCTGCCCAAATATAAAATTCCATATCTCAGTAACCAACTGAGGGAAAATGATGAGATTTAGCATATAACCTTATCATTATGGCCACCCACAAAAAAAATTTTGTTTTGGAGATTGTACAGCAGATTTCAAAGTTTGTTTATATGCGGTATATAATTTACGGGTCAGAGATTAAATGTACATTATTAAATGAATTACGCCTTCACACGGAAACATTAGCGTTGAATAGTTAATTTGATTTTTTTTTTTATTATTTCTTCCGTTGATAACACTATTCTGCTTCTTGTGCAAAGAATAACTCAATCAGATTGCTTCACGACGGACAGTGGAAACATTTTTTGATGACATCATGTACTTCAGTTTTCAAATTTGTTCTACATACAAAGTGTAGTGAGACTTTACAAACAACCGGTATATCAGAATAAGAATACAGAAGACTAGAGGAACTTTAATAACACTAAGACATTTGCGGATGTCAACAGAAATTACACTTATCACCATTTTTTAAATATTGAACTCTAACGTTAAAACAGTGCTCGGCATGAATCAGAAACGTGCAGAGCAACTAACACAATTACTAATAAACTAATTGTCATCTACTGCCTATAGATTCTTGCGGTGTAGGACAGGAATTTTTTGGGCCGAAGAATTAAGGCCGCCTGGCTAGTGCAGTCGCCGCTAACTGTGCAGGTCTGGGTTTTCTTTTTGCCCCTACAGAAACAAAATCCAGACCATATCGAGGATTCGAAACCGGGTCTCCCGAGGATAACCAGGCATTCTCATCCACTTGGCCAGCCGCTCCTCTAATACACTAACACCATTCATAAATTGGCGCCTGCACAGAGTAGAAGGACTACAATGGTATAAGAGAATCACTACAGTGGAGGTCATAGTCAGAACTAAACACATTCCAGTGGAAAAGGAAGCGAGGAAAAGACATTGGCGCTAGATGAGATATTCATTTAGAACATCTGAGAATAGTATAACTAGCAAGGTCTCTGAGTGGAACACGCTGGGCAAACATAATAGAAGAGGGACTAACAACACAAGAGAAGATAATTAGAGACAAACTGGTGAATAAAATGAGGAGAGTATGGGCGGAGCTGTATGAGATAGCTAGCCAATGGGGAAATAGAGGAGGAAAGGCGAAAACCAGATATATTTAATTCACTTCACGAGATACAATTAACTCACAGTATCAGGTATATTTACCTCACAGTACCATGTATATTTACCACACAGTACCAGGTATATTTACCACACAGTACCAGGTATATTTACCACACAGTACCATGTATATTTACCACACAGTACCAGGTATATTTACCTCATAGTATCAGGTATATTTACCTCACAGAATAGGTATATTTACCTTACAGTATCAGATATATTTACCTTAAAGTATCAGGTATATTTATCTCACAGAATCAGGTATATTTACCTCATAGTACCAGGTAGTTTACCTAATAGTACCAGATATATTTACCTCACAGTATCAGGTATATTTACCCATTTTACATGATGTTTACCTAACATTACCAGGTAATTTACCTAATAGTACCAGGTATAATTACCTCACATCACCAGTATATTTATCTAGCATTATCAGTTATATTAATGTATAAGTTACCTCCAAGAATTAGCTGCATAACTTTTGTATCACTGGCTGCAGCTCCTCTTTGAACCGTGCATCTGCAATTTTTCAGTTGCATATTATATTACAATTGTAATCACATTCAATTCACAAATTATTCACATTATATTCACGTTTACAGCTGAAAGCTTTGTTTACACATATCAGTAAACACTATATTTTATACATTATGTATATATATAGTACAACCAACATACCTAAAAACTAAAACTAAAATACTTGTACAAACAATATACCTGTACAATCAACATACCTGTACAATCAACATACATGCACAACCAATATACATGTACAACCAACATACTTGTACAACTAACATACAATATATCTGCCCAACCCACAATATAACCACTATAACCCACATACCTGTACAATACACAAACCAACTTACCTGTACGATTTAGAGACAAATTACTTCTATATCCAACAAACCAAAATACCCTTGCACCACACAAACAAAATGCAAATGCAACATAAACCAATATGCATATACAATTCACAGACAACATCAATACTCAACAACCAACAAACCACCATGCCTGTACATTCCCTATCAACATACCTTACAACCCACAGAGAATGCACTCGCACAAGCCACAAACCGGCATACGTGTACAACTGACACACAACATATATGTACAACTGACACGCAACATACCTGTACAACTGATACAATATACCTGTACAATTGACAAACAACACACATGTACAACTGACACAACATACCTGTACAACTGATACAACATACCTGTATAACTGACACAATATACCTGTACAACTGATACAACATACCTGTATAACTGACACAATATACCTGTTCAAATGATACAACATACCTGTATAACTGACACAACATACCTGTACAACTGACACAACATACCTGTATAACTGACACAACATACCTGTACAACTGATACAACATACCTGTACAACTGACACAACATACCTGTATAACTGACACAATATACGTGTACAACTGATACAACATGCCTGTACAAATAACACACAACATACCTGTACAAATGACACACAACATACCTGTACAACTGATACAACATACCTGTACAACTGATACAACATACCAGTACAAATGACACACAAAATACCTGTACAAATGACACACAACATACCTGTCCAACTGATACATAACATACAGGTACAACTGATACAACATAGCTGTACAACTGACACACAACATACCTGTACAAATGACACACAACATATTAGTACAAATGACACACAACATACCTGTACAACTGATACAACATAGCTGTACAACTGACACACAACATACATGTACAAATGACACACAACATACCTGTACAAATGACACACAACATACATGTACAACTGATAAAACATAGCTATACAACTGACACACAACATAGCTGTACAACTAACACACAACATACCTGTACAACTGATAAAACATACCTGTACAAATGACACACAACATACCTGTACAAATGACACACAACATACCTGTACAACTGATACACAACATACAGGTACAACTGATACAACATAGCTGTACAACTGACACACAACATACCTGTACAAATGACACACAACATACAGGTAGAAATGACACACAACATACCTGTACAACTGATAAAACATACCTGTACAAATGACACACAGCATACCTGTACAACTGATAAAACATACCTGTACAACTGATAAAACATACCTGTACAAATGACACACAACATACCTGTACAAATGACACACAACATACCTGTACAACTGATAAAACATACCTGTACAAATGACACACAACATACCTGTACAAATGACACACAACATACCTGTACAACTGATACACAACATACAGGTACAACTGATACAACATAGCTGTACAACTGACACACAACATACCTGTACAAATGACACACAACATACAGGTAGAAATGACACACAACATACCTGTACAACTGATACAACATACCTGTACAACTGATACAACATAGCTGTACAACTGACACACAACATACCTGTACAAATGACACACAGCATACCTGTACAACTGACACACATCATACTTGTACAACTGACACACAACATACCTGTACAACTGACACACAACATACCTGTACAACTGACACACAACATACCTGTACAACTGACACACAACATACCTGTACAACTGACACACAACATACCTGTACAATGGACACACAACATACCTGTACACCTGACACACAACATACCTGTACAACTGACACAACATACCTGTACATCTGACACACAACATACATGTACAACTGACACAACATACCTGTACATCTGACACACAACATACCTGTACAACTGACACACAACATACCTGTACAACTGACACACAACATACCTGTACAATGGACACACAACATACATGTACACCTGACACACAACATACCTGTACAACTGACACAACATTCCTGTACATCTGACACACAACATACATGTACAACTGACACAACATACCTGTACAGCTGACACACAACATACCTGTACAACTGACACACAACATACCTGTGCAGCTGACACACAACATACCTGTACATGCCACTGTCCTCTAACTGGGCATCCCTGATGGTCAGCACACGGTTCTGGTCACTAAATATGGCGGTAGCTGGCATGGGTTTATCCTCTCGTGCCCACTGGTAAGTGAATATCGAGGTTGATCTGTGAACAAATCACAGTGATAGAACCACACAATTCACATCTGTGAACACATCACAGTGATAGAACCACACAATTCACATCTGTGAACACATCACAGTGATAGAACCACACAATTCACATCTGTGAACACATAACACTGTTAGAACACACAATTCACATCTGTGAACACATCACAATGTTAGAACACACGATTCACATCAATGTATGATAACATGACGTGGTAGCAACTTATGTGAGGTGGTAACTTGATGCAGTGGGACAAATGTGAGGTGAGCACTAGACATTGTGGAACAAATGTGAGGTGAGCACTAGACATTGTGGAACAAATGTGAGGTGAGCACTAGACATTGTGGAACAAATGTGAGGTGAGCACTAGACATTGTGGAACAAATGTGAGGTGAGAACTAAACATTGTGGAACAAATGTGAGGTGAGAACTAGACATTGTGGAACAAATGTGAGGTGAGAACTAGACATTGTGGAACAAACGTGAGGTGAGAACTAAAATCAGTGAAACAAATGTGAATTAATTACATATACATACAGATAATGAGACTAATTAGATGCAGTCAGGAAGAAGAGAAACATTACCTAACAGCGAAAAATGAAGGCATGCAAAAGTCTGACAGTAGAGACGCCTTGAAGACACAGATATTCCAACAAATATTACAGAAACATGACTTAACTAAATCACCGTCTGACAGCAGACATTGAGGACACGGATATTCCAACAAATATTACAGAAACATGACTTAACTAAATCACTGTCTGACAGCAGATACACATAGAGAACAAAGTTGTTCCAACACATATTACAGAAATAAGACGCTGTCAGCCAGCAGACACACATTAGGGACACAGATATTCCAACACATATAGAAACAAGACACTGTCAGAGAGCAGACAGACATTGAGGACACAGATATTCCAACACATATTGCAGAAATAAGACGCTGTCAGAGAGCAGACACATAATGAGCACAAAGACAGCACTTACGATCCATAAGCAAAACACTCCATGCGGACATCTTGGCCTCGCATGGGTGGTTTGGGGAAGACGGCAATGAAGTCATTCTGTATGGCTGGACCCCACTCGGATAATGGAGCTGGACGGGAGGAAACAATGATAGAGTTCACACAGTGTCATTTTGTTATAACAGAGCTGAACAAGAGAAACAATGATGTAGTTCATACAGTGTCATTTTGTTATAACGGAGCTGGACAAGAGATAACATTGATGTAGTTCACACAGTGTCATTTTGTTATAACGGAGCTGGACAAGAGATAACATTGATGTAGTTCACACAGTGTCATTTTGTTATAACGGAGCTGCACAAGAAAAAACACTGATGTAGTTCACACACAGTGTCATTTTGTAATAGTGAAGCTGAACAAGAGAAAACATTGATGTATTTCACAAAGTGTCATTCTGTGATAGTGAAGTTGGAAAAGAGAAAACATTGATGTAGTTCACAAAGTGTCATTCTGTGCTAGTGAAAATGGACAAGAGAAAACACTGATATAGTTCACAAATTGTCATTCTGTAAAAGTGATGCTGAAAGCTATAAGCAATTGCTGCGTGTGCTAGTTGCCTGAAATTAGAGAACAGTCAATGTTCACTGACAATAGTAAACTTTGGCTGCTGAATGAAAGCAGAAAAACGATGACTGAAGACTGAAGTCGTTGTTTACTGAAGCCTATAAACAGTGATTGCAATTACCCTTCAAACTACTGATCTAAATCAGATTTTAAAATGTCGATTGAAGTCAGATTTTAAAATGTCCAATAAAGACATTACTTAAAATGTTCACTGAGGTCAGATTTCAAAATGACCTCAAGAACCAGGTTGTAAAATGTGCCTCAAAGTTAGATTTTTAAATTACTACTGAAGTCAGTTTTCAAAATGTCCAAAGAAGTCATTAGTTTAAATTGAAATGATCACTAAGGTCAGACTTCAAATGTCAGCAAATGCCAGATTTAAAACAAAATGTCAGCAGAAGTCAGATTTCAAAATGTCCAAAGAAGCCATATTTTATATTAACATCTGAATTCAGTTTTTTAAAATAAACACATAAATTAGACTTTAAAATGTCCACATACAAAAATAACCCTAGAAACCAGGTTATAATCATTTTCACTGAAGTCCGCTTTCAAAATGTACACAAAAATGAGTCTTCGAAATGGTCAATTAGGTCAATTTTAAAAAAAAAAAACACATCCACTTAGGTCAGATTCCACAATTTCCCGCGGAGTCCGACATTAACGTGTTCACCGAATTCAGCTTTTCATAATGTCAATAATAATAATAATAATAATAATAATAATAATAATAATAATAATAATAATAATAATAATAATAATAATAATAATATCAATAATAATATTACCAAGACAACAACAGAACTGAGATTCCTGAAAACAAGAATAAATGTATCAAGAAGAGAGAAAATCAGAAATGATGAAATCAGTACTAAAGTGCGGATTATAGTAGCGCTAGATTTCATTAGAAAACAGCAAGTTAAATGGTTCGGCCACCTAACGGCTATCAACTAACAGTATACCACAACAAGCAATAATGTACAGACCAAACGGAACCAGAAGATCAGGCCGACTTTGTGAACGATGGACAGTGGGCATAACAGAGTCCATGAGAATCTCGATATATGAAGCCCATACACGGACATTCTGCTGCGATTTAAGCTTCGCCTGGAAATCGCAGGTACACGAGGAACAAGATGAGATGAGATGATAATGACAATTAGACAAGGTCGCAGGCTGTCACTGCTCCAGGTAAAGAGATAACATATTCGTACACATGACTAAATCTGGACTATGAGACAAGGTCACAGGCTATCATTGCTCCAGGTAAAGAGATAACATATTCATACACATGACTAAAGCTGGACTATGGGACAAGGTCACAGGCTATCATTGCTCCAGGTAAAGAGATAACATATTCATACACATGACTAAAGCTGGACTATGAGACAAGGTCACAGGCTATCATTGCTCCAGGTAAAGAGATAACATATTCATACACATGACTAAAGCTGGACTATGGGACAAGGTCACAGGCTATCATTGCTCCAGGTAAAGAGATAACATATTCATACACATGACTAAAGCTGGACTATGAGACAAGGTCACAGGCTATCATTGCTCCAGGTAAAGAGATAACATATTCATACACATGACTAAAGCTGGACTATGGGACAAGGTCACAGGCTATCATTGCTCCAGGTAAAGAGATAACAGATTCATACACATGACTAAAGCTGGACTATGGGACAAGGTCACAGGCTATCATTGCTCCAGGTAAAGAGATAACATATTCATACACATGACTAAAGCTGGACTATGGGACAAGGTCACAGGCTATCATTGCTCCAGGTAAAGAGATAACATATTCATACACATGACTAAAGCTGGACTATGGGACAAGGTCACAGGCTATCATTGCTCGAGGTAAAGAGATAACAGATTCATACACATGACTAAAGCTGGACTATGGGACAAGGTCACAGACTATCATTGCTCCAGGTAAAGAGATAACAGATTCATACACATGACTAAAGCTGGACTATGGGACAAGGTCACAGGCTATTATTGCTCCAGGTAAAGAGATAACAGATTCATACACATGACTAAAGCTGGACTATGGGACAAGGTCACAGGCTATCATTGCTCCAGGTAAAGAGATAACAGATTCATACACATGACTAAAGCTGGACTATGGGACAAGGTCACAGGCTATCATTGCTCCAGGTAAAGAGATAACATATTCATACACATGACTAAAGCTGGACTATGGGACAAGGTCACAGGCTATCATTGCTCCAGGTAAAGAGATAACAGATTCATACACATGACTAAAGCTGGACTATGGGACAAGGTCACAGGCTATCATTGCTCCAGGTAAAGAAATAACAGATTCATACACATGACTAAAACTGGACTATGGGACAAGGTCACAGGCTATCATTGCTCCAGGTAAAGAGATAACATATTCATACACATGACTAAAGCTGGACTGTGGGACAAGGTCACATGCTATCATTGCTCCAGGTAAAGAGATAACAGATTCATACACATGACTAAAGCTGGACTATGGGACAAGGTCACGGGCTATCATTGCTCCAGGTAAAGAGATAACATATTCATACACATGACTAAAGCTGGACTATGGGACAAGGTCACAGGCTATCATTGCTCCAGGTAAACAGATAACAGATTCATACACATGACTAAAGCTGGACTATGGCTGTCACTGACCTTGGTCGTCTACCACCAGTGGAATAGGCAAGCTGGTCGCCATGGGTGGCTGGTTGGTTCCGATGGTATACCTGTTGACTCCGGTCAGGATCGCTGAAACATAAGGTGTGCCAAATTGTTGACGCCAGTACAAACCAGTAGCCTACTGTTGTTATCTGATTATAGCACCATTGAGATGGCGAAACATGACCGCCCACGCTTATCGGCACGGCACATGATGAATGGATGGATGGTGCAGACAGGCATTAGAGTTGAGAGTTCTGTATCTGATTCCCTACATATGGGTTAATAACGTGACTTGCATATCCTTTACAGGACGTAGCATTCAACCCCAGTATTTTTTGGCTGTTTGTGATCTTATGTCAAGTTTACATTCAGTAGTTTGCCATTGATTTCTGAAAAGCCGGCACTCATACCACTGTATGAAAAACAAGGCAAGGTGGTCTGCTGCCAAATCGCGGACAGCTGTGTTTCGAACGCTGTATGTGGGGATTGTGAATTGCGTCCAAAACCCCTTCGCCACAGAGCGGGCACATATGGGTACTGATGTAATAATTTCCCTACACATCTACACAGAAGTAATGCACTTTCTTACATACCCACACAAGGGTACTGATGTAAAATCTTACCTACACCAGAGTACTGGTACTCGTTATTTCTGGTGCAAGAACTTACCTATACGAGAGTACTGGTGTAAGAACTTACCTATACAAGAGTACTTACCTACACAAGAGTACTGGTGTAAGTTCTTACCAACATAAGCGTACTGATCCTCATCATTTCTGGTTTCAAGAACTTACCTACACAAAAGTACTGGTGTAAGAACTTATCTACACAATATTACGGGTGCAAGAACTTACCTACACAATAGTACTGGTGTAAGAACTTACCTAGTCAAAAGTACTTACCTACACAAGAGTACTGGTGCAAGAGCTTATCTACGCAACAGTATTGGTTAAGATCTTACCTAAACAACATTATTGGTATAAGATCTTACCAACACAGGAGTACTGGCGTAATATCTTTCTTACATCAAAGTACTGGCGTAAGAACTTACCCATTCAAGAGTACTGTCGTAATATCTTACCTAAACCAGAGTACTGGTGCAAGAACTTACCTACACAAGAGTACTGGTGAGAGAACTTACCTACACAAGAGCACTGGTGCAAGAACTTACCTACACATGTGTACGCCTGCAAGATCTTACCTAACCAACGTACTGTTTCTCATCATGTCTGGTGTAAGAACTTACCTACACATGAGTACTGGTCCTCGTCGTTTCTGGTGACCTCCGAGAAGTAGAGCTTGCCGCTGTTGGAGATGAAGATGTAAGTCTGGAACTGAGGCCTGATAAACTGTTGATCAGGGCCCTTGAACCACTGGTAGCTGATGGCTGCAGGAATGGAGAATACCATGCTGACAGACAACATCATAGATGACAACATGTTGATGGACACAATCATAGATTGCCACAACATGATGGACACAATCATAGATTGCCACAACATGACGAACACAATCATAGATGACCACAATGCAGGCAATAATTTCAGTAATGTAACATCACTAACTATGATGGTGACTGATAATTATTTCAGTAATGTGACATCACTAACTATAATGGTGACTGATAATTATTTCAGTAATGTGACATCACTACCGTAGATCCCAAGGTAGACCAAGAAGACGGTGGAGAGATAATATATATACAGACCTACACGCACTTGGAATCAACGACTGGCAAGAGAAGGTCAACCAGAGAGACGAATGGAGACGGATTGTATCTGCAGCAAAGAACCTCAATGGCTCGGAATGCTGAAGAAGAAGAAGAAGAAGAAGAAGAAGAAGAAGAAGAAGAAGAAGAAGAAGAAGAAGAAGAAGAAGAAGAAGAAGAAGAAGAAGAAGAAGAAGAAGAAGAAGAAGAAGAATGTGACATCACTAACAATGATGGTGACTGATAATTATTTCAGTAATGTGACATCACTAACAATGATGATGACTGATAATTATTTCAGTAATGTGACAAGGCAGAAGATGAACGCCGGAGACATCGGAATGTGTGTGCTAAGAGTGTTAAAAGAGATGCAAGTTTTTATGGTTCAAGAGGGAAGAGTGTAATTGATACAAGAGAGAAGAGTGTAGTTGGTACAAGAGGGAAGAGTGTAGTTGGTACAAGAGGGAAGAGTGTAGTTGGTACAAGAGAGAAGAGTGTAGTTGATACAAGAGAGAAGAGTGTTGTTGGTACAAGAGGGAAGAGAGTAGTTGGTACAAGACGTAAGAGTGTTGTTGGTACAAGAGGGAAAAGAGTAGTTGGTACAAGAGGGAAGAGAGTAGTTGGTACAAGAGATAAGAGTGTTGTTGGTACAAGAGGGAAGAGAGTAGCTGGTACAAGAGGGAAAAGTGTAGTTGGTACAAGAGGTAAGAGTGTTGTTGCTACAAGAGGGAAGAGAGTAGTTGGTACAAGAGGGAAGAGTGTTGTTGGCACAAGAGGGAAGAGTGTTGTTGGTACAAGAGAGAAGAGTGTACATGGTACAAGAGGGAAGAGTGTAGTTGGTACAAGAGAGAAGAGTGTAGTTGGTACAAGAGTGAAGAGTGTAATTGGTACAAGAGAAAAGAGTGTAGTTGGTACAAGAGAGAAGAATGTAGTTGGTACAAGATGGAAGAGTGCAGTTGGTACAAGAGGGAAGAGTGTAGTTAGTACAAGACAGAGTGTAAATGGTACAAGAGAGAAGGGTATACCCGGTAGAAGAGAGAAAGGAGTACCCGGTACAAGAGAGAAGAGTATACCCGGTACAAGAGAGAAGAGTATACCCGGTACAAGAGAGGAGAGGCTACCTGGCTTGTAGGAGATCTTGCTGCACTGGACAGTAGCTCCCTCGTAGGCCTTGGCCCTGGTGCCTGCGTCGGGGACATTGTTGAACTCGCCCAGATCTGTGGATGCAACCAACATTAGAGATGAGACACGTCACCAACATTAGAGATGATAATGTCACCAACATTAGAGGTGATAATGTCACCAACATTAGAGACGATACATGTCACCAACATCAGAGATGAGACATGTCACCAACATTAGAGATGAGATATGTCACCAACATTAGAGATGAGACATCTCACCAACATAAGAGATGATAATGTCACCAACATTAGAGATGATAATGTCACCAATATTAGAGACGAGACATGTCATCAACATTAGAGATGAGACATGTCATCATCATTAGAAACATTAGATATGAGACATGGCACCAACCTTAGATATTATAATGTCACCAACATTAGAGATGATAATGTTAAGCAACATTAGAGACGAGACATGTCATCAACATTAGAGACGAGACATGTCATCAACATTAGAAACATTAGAGAAGAGACATGGTACCAACCTTAGATATGATAATGTCACCAACATTAGAGATAATAGTGTCACCAGAATTAGGGATGATAATGTTACCAACATTAGAGATGATAATGTCACCAGAATTTGGGATGATAATGTTACCAACATTAGAGATGATAATGTCACCAACATTAGAGATGATAATGTCACCAACATTAGAGATGATAATGTCACCAACATTAGAGATGATAATGTCACCAACATTAGAGATGATAATGTCACCAACATTAGAGATGATAATGTCACCAACATTAGAGATGATAATGTCACCAGAATTTGGGATGATAATGTTACCAACATTAGAGATGATAATGTCACCAACATTAGAGATGATAATGTCACCAACATTAGAGATGATAATGTCACCAACATTAGAGATGATAATGTCACCAACATTAGAGATGATAATGTCACCAACATTAGAGATGATAATGTCACCAACATTAGAGATGATAATGTCACCAACATTAGAGATGATAATGTCACCAACATTAGAGATGATAATGTCACCAACATTAGAGATGATAATGTCACCAACATTAGAGATGATAATGTCACCAACATTAGAGATGATAATATCACCAAAATTACAGACGAGACATGTCACCAACATTAGAGATGATAATGTCACCAACATTAGAGGTGATAATGTCACCAACATTACACATGACAATGTTACAAACATTAGACATGTTAATGTCACCAACATTAGAGACGAGACATCTCACCAATATTAGAGATGAGACATTTCACCATCATTAGAGATGAGACAAGTCACCAACATTAGAGACGAAGCATGTCACCAAAATTAGAGATGATAATGTCACCAACATTACAGGCGAGACATGTCACCAACATTAGAGATGATAATGTCACCAACATTACTGACGAGACATGTCACCAACATTAGAGATGATAATGTCACCAACATTACTGACGAGACATGTCACCAACATGAGAGATGAGACATGACATCAACATTAGAGATGATACTGTCACCAACATTAGAGATGATAATGTCACCAACATTACTGACGAGACATGTCACCAACATT